>JXSR01S000592.1:22142-39504 GCA_000969725.1 Ophiothrix spiculata | reverse complement strand
GGGATGCCTCGAGCCCCTGGTAATTTTGAGGTGGAGGTGGAAGGAAACGGGATGCCTCGAGCCCCTGGTAATTTTGAGGTGGGGTGGAGGGAAAACGGGGTGCCTTGAGCCCCTGGCAATTTTGAGGTGGAGGGAAAACGAGGTGCCTCGAGCCCTTGGTAATTTTGAGGTGGAGGTGGAGTGAAAATGGGGTGCCTCGAGCCCCTGTATGCCTATATTTTGTGGGTATGCGCTGTAGGTTTTAGGGGCTCTAAATCCACGAAAAGTTTGAACGTTCTCCCTTTGGTTGAAAATCATGCTGAGTTTTATTAGTTTAATTTTGCATGGCATGTTCGGATAATTACTTTCACGTTTGGATATAGTGGTCAGCTAAGGTTGTTAGAACTAGGGTTGGAGGTGGAGGGAAAACGGAGTGCCTCGAGCCCCTGGCAATTTTGAGGTGGAGGTGGGGGGAAAACGGGGTGCCTCGAGCCTTTCAAAAAATTGTCTACCGATTGTATAAACACCACTGTTTGATAGGTTCATTTATTTTTATTTTTTTTGACTAAAAGGCACTGTTACAATAAATGCAGGCCTTTAAAAGAGTTAAAATTAGTTCTGGAATAAGGTGTTGGCTGTTATAATTGTTTCCATAATTCAATTTTATATTCTATCTAAAAAATGCTAATTTTAGATCAAAATACATCATTTTAGCCCATATTTTGAGATTTCATTATTGGTGGCGCTATTCATTTTTTGAAATTATATGCATATTGCATAAATTAAATATTACTGAAGTGTGTGAAATTAACATAAATAAAATTTGTTTTTGGTCTCCTTTACCTTATCTATATGGCAAATGTCAAAACTAAGGTTCATAGATTCTTAAAACCGGGAAACTTGACTTATAGAAATAGCGCCACCAATAATGTGCCTTTGGCTATAAATGGCTATACTTTATTAGTGATCAAACAGTGGTGTGTACCTTTGATAAGAACAGTTTACAAAAGCCACACTGTACAAAAAGACAAATATGAGACATTTTCTGTATTATCAATATGTTTTATTCATCTTATTTCTTTTATTTCAATGTTAGCATGTTTAATGACCACCTCCACCTCAAAATTGCCAGGGGCTCGAGGCACCCCGTTTTCCCTCCACCTCCACCTCAAAATTGCCAGGGGCTCGATGCACGCCGTTTTCCCTCCACCTCCAACCCTAGTTCTAACAACCTAAGCTGACCCCTATATACAAACGTGAATGTAATTATCCGAACATGCCATTCAAAATTAAACTAGTAAAACTCGGCATGATTTTCAACCAAACGGAGAACGTTCAGACTTTTCGTGGATTTAGAGCCCCTAAAACCTACAGCGCATACCCACAAAATATAGGCCTACAGGGGCTCGAGGCACCCCATTTTCCCTCCATCTCCACCTCAAAATTGCCAGGGGCTCGAGGCACCCCGTTTTCCCTCCACCTCCACCTCAAAATTACCAGGGGCTCGAGGCACCCCGTTTTCCCTCCACCTCCACACTAAATTGTGGAGGTGGAGGGAAACGGGGTGCTTCGAGCCCCGCCTATACTACTAAGGGTAGTCCCTGAAGTGACTCTCAATAGACTCACCAGGTATACACTGTATGCAGCGCCCCATGAAGGAGCATTCGCACAGGGGACCCACGGCTTTAGAGTAAAGTTTCTTGCCCAAGGAAACAAGGACACGAAAACCGCCCGGCCCGGGGCTAGAACCAACAATCTCTGTAGAGTCACGTGAAAGTCAATTGAGATCGTACAGTTATGAGTTGTATTTGTTTCATCAATTTTTAGTACACTGTTAACATACACGTCCCAAACATTCATTGAAATGATCCACAATGACTTTGGAATATGTGACCCATCATATCGAAAGGTACCTCAAGGGTCCCAATATGAAAATTGATTGATTATATTTTAAGCTTTAAAATGACACCTTGCTTTTAGTTATTGGATGTTCGATTGCAAAGTTACATCCAAAATTGGTAAAAGCCATCAGGCTGATTCAGAAAAGTATAGTTCTGAGAAAATCAAGTTTAAAATTTCTGTACTGATAAAACTTGAATGGAGAGAGGATTTTTATCTTGTTTTTTAACAAATTAATCTTATGTTTTGAATGTTGGAGCCTAATTAATATGATAGAGTACACTTCAAAAGTAACGTTTCTGATGAAATTAGAAATTCGACCTTGGATGTGATTTTTGACTATGCTCAGCTTCAATAGCCCGTATCTCGTAATTTACTATGCCGGTATTAAGGTACCTTTCGATATGATGGGTCACATATTATTGTGAGTATTTTCAATGAAAAACGGTATCGACGGGATTCGAAGCTGGAACCTTTCCCACCAATCGGTACAAAATACCCCATATTTTGTATAGTTTTCAAACCAGTCTGTACAAACGTTTACTCTGGTTTAAACTTGCGGAATAAGCGAATGATGAATTCTAACAACATTTTAAGAAAGTATTTAAAATCATCAAATCCAGCCTTTTTGCTCATCAGTTAAATTACCCGTAAAATTGATTAACAGCCTTAAATCATGCCCTTACGATAATTTCACCATATCTTCAAACACCGGTATTTGAAAACGATTCCCTTAACATTGATTTAAAAAATTATGCAAATGAGCACGAAAACACCTCGAACAGATCAGTGACTTTTTTTGCCACAGAGAGACCCGCAGCGTTAAACTTGAGGGTTACATAATAGGAGAGCTACACTCTTAAAAAGAAAGGATCAAGTTGATCCGATAAAGTAACAAATATGAGCTTACCCTTTTCCGGATCAATTTTGATCCAAATACTCCTCAAATTTGATCCTTTTCGGATCAAAAAAGAGTGTGTTTGATCCGAAAAGGATCAAATTTGAGGAGAATTTGGATCAAAATTGATCCGGGAAAGGGTAAGCTCGTATTTGATATCGGATCAATTTGATCCTTTCTTTTTAAGAGTGTAGGCCTATGACCCCCCCCCCCCCCAAAAAAAAAAAAAAAAGTTTGCGTTTTCGCGCTATGTATGTATTCAAATTGGTCACTTAAGTTTTAAACCAATAAATAACAAATTTAGATGGAAGAATTCTTTATGTCTACCTTGTATACGATTGTGTTCTTTTTGAATATTGAACGTGATATTTTTTTTCTAATTTTGTTTGTTTGTTACAGAAATAAAACCTATCATTATTATTGAGCAGCATGAGGTGCAAAAACTGCAACGAGGTGAAACTGTCTAAAGAATTCCCTCCCTCGACATTGACAAATGACTGTGATCATCCGTCACTGCATTGCTTACGGGTAAGTATTAGAGATTTCATATTACCGTAATTTTCGGAATAACGCCCGGAATATAAGCCGCACCCCCGGAAAAGTCAAAAATAAGATTGAACTATCGCGTATAAGCCGCACTGGTGTATAAGCCGCATCTCAAAATGACCAATTACTTTTTATACCAATCAGAGAGCACTTATGGATGTCACTCACCTCAGCCATGTATTACGTAATGTACCGTAGATAACTATGTAGTACCATATATACTCCATAAACCTAGAAGTATGCAACAAGCAATCAGAATCTGTTACAAGATCCAAAGAATATCCGTTGTATTCTACAACATTGTGAACTGGTGTTTTTGTATTGTGTAAGAGACTAGCAATGATTGATTAGGATTGATTAAGACCAAATCACTGTGTATTAATACATTTGGTACCTGAATATGTCATGATTTTAGTATAAGTTTTGGTTAATTTTGTTGCTATTACATGGACAAATCTTGAATATAAGTTCATTTG
The DNA here is from genome assembly GCA_000969725.1 of Ophiothrix spiculata. Taxonomy (NCBI): domain Eukaryota; kingdom Metazoa; phylum Echinodermata; class Ophiuroidea; order Amphilepidida; family Ophiotrichidae; genus Ophiothrix; species Ophiothrix spiculata. The sequence goes on along the minus strand of JXSR01S000592.1, from coordinate 35,706 downwards.
AATATTCAACATGACTGGGTACGTTGTTAGGATTTGAAAAGTATGGACTAATTTATTTCCCTCGTATGGTCATATTGGTTTTGTGCGTTAATCGGCTGCTTGTTGCATACTTAAAGATTTACAGAGTATAGGTCGTAATAGGTCTCCGCTTCTTTCAATAAATTTGAAGAAAAGGACCCCAATTAAAGGAACTAGCCTAGATTCCACTCGGAATGCTCTAAATAAAGCTTACAAGTGTAGTAATCCAAAGAAGTACAAAAAATTACACAGAAATGGCTCAAATTGAGAGAGGATTCACATCATTCTGTGATGGTGATGTGACTATCCTGTGTTTTGTAAATTTAAATCTAAGTTTGTACCTCAGATGGATTTACCAGATAAAAGATCAAATAAAGCTCCTGGATATAATTTAATATACATATTAAAAGAGAAACAATTTCATCAAAAATAATTTGTTTACCCATCACAGGTGTAGAAACAAGATCTTTTTTTTTTAATTTGAAACTAGAAACACTGTTTTCATAACATTTTTGCGCCGATGTAATGAAATACAGCGTCCTGTGACTGAATGTCCTAGCTACTATTAAATTGTGTAGAACGTACAGGTACATGTGCGATCAATCCGTGTAGTTTAATTAGACCCGGACTCCTAATGGGGGACACTCAAGTCTCATTACACCGGCGTAAAAGTTAAAGTTGGTAGAGAATTGCAATTTTCTCCAATATTCCTCAAAATCATGGAAAAACTACTGGTAGGTTATATATTACTATAAACCTGTTCTATTGATTCATGTAAAAAATATCTAAGTAAAAAGTAGTGGGAAGAATCTAGGCCAGTCCCTTCAAGAGACAAAAACCTAGCAGAGGCAGCAATGGGCTATGACTGAGATATATCCATGGCCTAATCAGAATGATGATCACAGAAACATGAAAAGAAGTCGGGGCAGAAGTTCTAACAAAACAATGCTACCCCGCAGGGTGCACGAACCAAAGTCTGGTCTGCGGAAATCGCTCTAGACACCAGCACAGCAAGAGGACGACACGGCACCGACAGGCCGGAACTTCCCCGAGGGAGCAGAGCACAAAGTACGAAAGCCTATCGAATGGAGCCCAGAAATCCTAGAATCGCCGGGCTAGCACCCGGACCCATCCACGAGAGTAATGCGCATACACTCCATACCCGGTCCGATAGACAGCTGCTTCTACCCGACTTCCTATTTTATACACCTACATTGTCACAGAGTAGGCCTAATATGATAATAATGATTTCAAATGTTAATTTCTCTTATTACTAGTGTGTGACAGCTCATTGGGAAACCTACAAAACATGCTCCCAATGTGACCAACCCGTGGATGAATCATGCTTGAACCTCAGGCAATGTTACGCAAGAATACAAACACTGTTCCCGCAAATAACATTCAGCGAAGACGATGTTGGCGGTGCTGCAGGAACAAAAGGGAACATAACGATAACCAGACTCAATGGCGAATCTTTTGAAACACCGTTCAATCCCAATATGAGCGTCTTTTCATTGAAGAAGAAGATCGAACAGTTTATGAAAGTTCCTCCAGAAAAGCAGAATTTGATGTATAATCAGAAGCAAATCAAGGCAAGTATAGAGATACCACTCTCAAATTAACGGTTCCACTTGTTGGTAATGGTCTCCAGAGTACCGAGGGCAATATATTTTAACCAGACCAATAGACCAATATCAAACCAGGCGGTTTACGTCTCCTTGGGCAAGAAACTTTACTTTAATTGCTCCGTGGTTCGGATAGTCCCGTTAAGACGTTGGTCCCATGTGCGACTAGCTCCTTCTTGGGGCGCTGCATACAGTGTATACCTGGTGAGTCTATACACGGAGTTACAGCGATGGCATAACCTCATTTGGCGATTGTGTTCTTTTTGCGTTGAGAATTTAAATTGGTGCCATCCATAAGCCATGTGAACAGTTTGGAGTGATATCCTTAAAAATAATCCGATTAGGGTCCGGGTCCCCTCTTTCCTCCATTTATAACAAAATCATGAAAATCGGCCAAACCTTTACGTAATTATGACGTCATAAATAAATCAGGTCGGAGTCAGAAAATTTAGCTGAAATCTGATTTTGGGAAAACATGACCTGTAGATGTCCTCAAATTCACAGGTAGGGGGGGGGGGAATCATGGAGATGGGAAATCTAATAGCAAACAATAGAAAATATGGCTTAGACGGACGAAGTTAATCGTTATTTCTGTCTTTTCCGTTTTAGGAGTACACTGACAACCACTCTGCTCTCGCTACTCTTCGGGACAATGGGGTGAAACCAAATAGTGTTGTTCATCTTATGGTATTGTTGTATGCTGTCCCAGCTCACTTGGACAAAGTTGTCTTCGATTTATACTGGGGATATCCAAGCACAGGTCGCGATTATCTCGACGCATGTGCCAATTTCTTTAACGGTCAAGAGTGGTTGAGATTTGTTGATTTTCAACACAACGTTGGTGCGAGCGGTTCTGTGGTGCATTCAGGCGATATGATGAACGATTTCCAGCGTCAAGGTCACCATATTATCAAAGTCAGCTTGAAGAAAGTTCCGCAAAATATTACTCATATTTTCTTTCATCTCTGCACTTGGAAATCGCCTACGATCTCAAAGTACCCAAACCCAAGTATGAAGTTTTACGAGGAGTCGAACCCGGATCGCATGCTGTGCACAGAGAAAATTAGCAAAGCTGGTAACCGCCAATCAATAATCATGTGTTCGCTGATGAGAAGTGGATCTCAGTGGCTTGTCCATTCATATGGGACGCCTTCCGATGGGAATCTATTCAAATATGAACCTATCCTGGATACGATTCAAAAGCTGATCGCTAAAACTGGCAATTACCCACATGTACCATTCAAAGTGTATTACGGAGGAGTTTCTGGTAGATAAAGATTTAATTAGTACGATTAAGTTTTCGCCAGCTTTGCTGGCATTTGTTTCTTGGCTTGTTGGAGGTCATGCAAGTAGTGCTTGCTATGATAAAAAATATTTTATGTAGAATGTTTTTGAAAGTATCACCAGTGTTTAATTTAGAAAACGGGACTGCGATTTGATTACTCAATGAGTGATTTTGGACGAGTATAGAATTCAAAAATGATATGTATTTTATTCTAATGTAAAGTACATATTTATATACATTTAATTAAAATTTGTCTGTGTATAATAAAAAGTACGAAACAAAATTCGTCACATTTAAAGTAGTTTTCTCCCTGAAAATTAACTTTTAAAGTTTCAGAGGAAAACGAAAACTTATTAAGATTTACTTAATGGTATGATAAATTGCTATTATATGGAATGATGTATGTATTATGAGAAATTATCTCCCGCTCAGTGTCCTATCCATGCTCAGCTGCGTTTAGCCTGTACATGACACTTCACGCACGATAATATCACCATACCTCCGTTTCACCCAAATTAAATTATAGAGACATATTTTGATACCGAATCAGTCACAAAAAGGGCAATAGTTTAAATGGGCATCGCATTTAAGGAACAAGATAAATATGTGTACTTAAGAAATAACGTTTGTTTCTTCGTAGATCATGGATTTTTCTTTAGAATATTAAAACAATGGGGATAATTGATATACTTATTTTAAAGATTTTTAAAGATATGCTTATTTTAAGAGGGTATAGTATAAAATAATTTCTGTCCAACTAGCAAACAGATTCATCATGTGTCTCAGAAGGACTGAGTGTGACAATGCCTTTATATTACTATTTGCTGACTCTGAAAAGACTTTGATGGGCCTTTAAACGTGTCATTAGGTTTTGTTAAACATATCATTTGTAAAATAAAACTTTATAATGTCTAGTTCTTCTGTCTTCATGGACACCATGAAGCTTGATTACCTTCTTCGTGCAATCGAATAGTGGAAATGGCCGGGATAACATATTGATTGATCAGTCGGAATTTCAGATCTTCATCTTTATCTGACCTTTGTTGATTGAGAACAGTCTAACAGAGAATTTACAGACAAGAATCCTCAAGTCATTCTTTGAAGCTATTTCTCAGCTCCGAAATAATGCCTAAATCTACCCTAAGAGAGGTATTAGACCATTTTGTAGACGTACGACACACGTAGACAAGGGCCAGAGAGTGTATCAAACTTCATGGAGGTGAAGAACTGGACCTCAGTCACTTTTATTTTACACATGATAATGTTCGACAAAACCAAATGACTTTTTTAAATGCTTTTCATGGTCAGCCGGAAAAGTAACAGAAAGCAGTGGCGTAGCCAGGGGTGGGCAAGGTGGGCGAAATGCCCACCTCGGAAATTTTTTGGAGAAATTTTGAAGACCTGGGAGAAAAATAAAGGGGGCAGGAAATTGCCGTTTTTCCATAAAATTACGACAATTAAAGCTGAAAATTGTTAAAAATTAGGTTGAAAACTTCATAAAGCACAATATTTGGCGGGTTTTCTTGAACATGTTGAAAAACCCAGCCGAGTCAGCCCCTTGGAACTCCTGTAAAGTCGCTCGATAAAATCCATTGGAGAAATCTTGGGTGGTTTGCCCACCCCTGGAGAAAGGTCTGGCTACGCCACTGACAGAAAGGTAATGTCACATTCGGTCTTTATGAGACACATGATCAAAATGTTCACTATAGTTGGACAGAAATGATTTTACGCCAGCCAATTTAACCATATCTTTGGAACGCCGATATCAATTCTCCCCATTCTTTCAACATTCTAAAGGTAATTTCATGATCTACTTAGAAACAAAAGTTATTTGTTAGTGTTATTTTGTTCTGTAAATATGGCGCCCGTTTCAACCATTGCCCTTTTATTGACTTACTCAGTATGTAGCATGTATATTTCGTTAAGATTTCTCACAACATATACATGCATGGTCGGGGTTATAGTAGAACACTTTGGATATCGTTGATTGGTCCACTTAGCATGCCCATTACATGAAGCAGTTGAAGTCCGCCTTAAACCTGAGTACATTAGTATATTTATCATTGTTGGTGAACATTAAAACAAGTGAAACAGATACTTTATCCACTCTAATGCCAAATTAATTTTATCCTTTTATGGACGGATTAAATAATCTTTTTTTCTAGCTCATAGGACTATCAAATCCTGGATTTGTCCTTCCTTGGTTGTTGGGATTATATTTAACCGATCTCTCCTTCACACCCGATCCGGTTTTCGCCGGTGGTCTCCATACAGGTTTCTTAGTGCTTGGTAACAAGACTCGCCCTCCCATTGTCGTGCCATGTAGCTTGTGAACTTCGGCTGCTTCGTTGCGGAATTTTTGTAATGCAGGGCCCCAGAGGGCATCAGGATTACACGAAATGCGAAGTCGCTGTGAAAATTAAAAGCTAATGAGAAATTAATACTCGCATGGATTATGGTCATGGTGTTCATGGATAATATAGATGGAGCAAATCGCACAAAAAGGACTTTCCCTTAGAAATTTCATCGCTGATAAAGTACCAAAAACAACCACAATATAGGAAGCAAAGTCACATCAAATTGTTGTCTAAATCATCTGCCATGTTTTGGCACTCATTTTAGAAACCATGTACCGATGGTTTGCCTCATTTTTGCAAAGTGTATAATTAGAAATACGTCGCCATTTTCAAATCTGACACAAAAAGATATGAACATTTTACACAAAATGTTACGTGCAAATGGCAAAAAATGACAAACTTTAAAATACCGTAAATTTGGTAGCCCCTGCATGAATTTGAACATTTTACATAAAATGTTACGTGGAAATGGCAAAAAATTTACAAACTTCACACTGAATACTTCAATAAGCTTTACAGTGAATAGTTGTGAAAAATTGCGTGTTCTCACACTAAATACTATGTTTTCACAGTAAATACTTGTGTTGTCACTCTTAATACTTGTCTTACCACACTGAAAACTTACGTTCTCACACTGAACGTGTGGTGTGAACTCACACTGAATACCCATGTTTTCACACTGAATAATTGTGTTCTCACACTGAATAATTGTGTTCTCATACTGAATAATTGTGTTCTCACAGTGAATACTTGTGTTCTCACAGTGAATGCTTACATCAATGATATTTCGTGGAGCTTTGTATAATTCTCAAGCTCGAGTTCTCACAGTGAATACCTGTGTTCTTACAGTGAATACCTGTGTTGTTACAGTGACTACTTGTGTTCTCACAGTGAATAATTGTGTTGTTAGAGTGACTTCTTGTGTTCTCACAGTGAATATTTGTGTTGTTAGAGTGACTTCTTGTGTTCTCACAGTGAATATTTGTGTTGTTATGTGTTCTCACAGTGAATAATTGTGTTGTTACAGTGACTACTTGTGTTCTCACAGTGAATATTTGTGTTGTTAGAGTGACTTCTTGTGTTCTCACAGTGAATATTTGTGTTGTTACAGTGACTACTTGTGTTCTCACAGTGAATAATTGTGTTGTTACAGTGACTACTTGTGTTCTCAGAGTGAATATTTGTGTTGTTAGAGTGACTTCTTGTGTTCTCACAGTGAATATTTGTGTTGTTAGAGTGACTTCTTGTGTTCGCACAGTGAATATTTGTGTTGTTACAGTGACTACTTGTGTTCTCACAGTGAATAATTGTGTTGTTACAGTGACTACTTGTGTTCTCACAGTGAATATTTGTGTTGTTACAGTGACTATACTTGTGTTCTCACAGTGAATATTTGTGTTGTTACAGTGACTACTTGTGTTCTCACAGTGAATATTTGTGTTGTTACAGTGACTATACTTGTGTTCTCACAGTGAATATTTGTGTTGTTACAGTGACTACTTGTGTTCTCACAGTGAATACTTGTGTACTCACAGTGAATAATTGTGTTCTCACAGTGAATACTTGTGTTCTCACAGTGAATACTTGTGTTCTCACAGTAAATACTTACATCAATAATATTTCCCGGAGCTTTGTATAATCTTCAAGCTCGTGTTCACACACTAAATACTTGTGTTCTCACGCTGAATAATTGTCTTCTCACAGTGAATACCTATGTTCTCACAGTGAATGCTTGCGTTCTCACAGTGAATACTTACATCAATGATATTTCCTGGAGCTTTGTATAATTCCCAAGCTGCGTTGATGGGCATCCAAATCAAAGCCGACAATACCACCATCCACCCAACAGCACGTGCCCAGGGAGGAAAAGGTCCGTTGTATTCTGGCTCCGACCAGTTGATGAAATTGAACATCAGCACAAACTAAAATGAATTGATAGGGGGAAATATAAACCCAAATTAGTTTTAGATTACATGTTCGGACCATAGATTTATCCTTGTATATTCCTTATGCCTTTTTGCCTCTTTCATTTTGCCATCTTTTCAAGGACCTCATTGGAAATAAGCCTGAAATATGGCTTTCATGAGTTATCCTGGTTTTAAATCAACTGTACTGTTTTGTGTAAATCTTTATATTCTGTACAAATTATTTTCTGTATGTGTAATCTTAAATTTGTTTTTATATTTGTATGTTGAATTGGAACCAAATAAAATCAATCAATCAATCATAGATGACAGTTTCTGGAAATGTCTTGAAACAAAATTTATTTAAAATTTCCGTATAAGTTGTATACGGAAAGAGAATTCTAATCAGTGCAGAATATTAAAAAATGTTGAAATAATATTGTAGTATCATCAAACAAACAATCATTGAGTGATTAAGCCATAGTGTTACATGGTAAAAGCTCACGGTAGGTTGAAATTTTGCTTTGTGTATCGGGTTAAATTATTTCAACAAATATTTAGTACATTTTACATTTGGTGAAATAGATGGGGAATTTTGAGGATATCCACGTGCATCTATGAGGTACAAATTGCCTTGGGTGATAAATTGCAATAGTTTATCTCACGACATTCCAGTTTATCCACATATATTTGCACCAGCAACACTGCAAAAACTCCAGTGTTAAATTAACACCCTCAGTGTTGTAGAAGGTCCACATCAACAATTAACACCGGTGAAAAATTGTTGGCGCCATTCCAATACTCTTTGATTTTAAGGTGTTTGGTCCACGCGTACCAGTACGCGCTAGTTTCCGAGTAGGTTAATGCCGCAATACGCATGCGCATATACTCTGAGTAGTGTTTTGAAGCTAAAAATTGCCATATTTTAATATTTTTCTTGAAAACTAAGTCTGTGACCCCCAATTTTTATTTTTTTATTTGAAAGAACATACTTGTGCACAACTTTTATAAAAACATTTAACAACATTACTCAAGCAGATTTTTTGAATCAACACTAAACAATTTCACTTTTGCCACATTTCCCATAGACCCCTGTACTAATTTGTCCCCCAAAACCTCCAAAAATGGTGTTTTTAAACAGACTCTCATGCAAAAACGAGTCCCGTGACCCCCAATTTTTATTTTAAAAATCGGTTCTACATCGATAAAATATCATTCATGCCGATTTATACTAAAATTGCTCGAGCAGATCTCTCATGGACCAAACACCTTAAGTCAATATTTTGTATGTAACACTAGTGTTTGTAAATAACATCTTTGCCATGCCCTTATAAATAAATGTTGACTTAAGATCAAACGGGTTTGGAATGACCTCAACAAAAACTCTCTGTTGAAGCTTTTGGTAAAGTTTTCAACACGGGAAATGTGCATGAAAATCAGTTTAAATTGAACACATTTAATTGACATCCATCATTTTGTCCGTGCATCTATTGTGGAAAATAAAATCTTAACCTAGCACGGACAAAGTTGTTCAATGAGTATGGGCAGGCGGTGGCGGACACGATAAATAGCATCCACTAGATTTAGGGACTAGGGATTTCTAAAACGCAAATTTAGGGTACGATTTACGTGTATTTCTATTGGGTCACGTGACTCACGTATTGAAGATAAAAATTCCAAAGATCATATTTTTACCTTTCCCCCAAAAATACAAAAGTGTTCTTATAGTAATCAACATAATTATGTCATTCCAAATCCACTGGGGTTCACGCGTGAACCCCATATGTTATCATATTTTTTTACCGATTACGAAAATAATTTTAGTGATCATCCCGGAAGTAGTATTTTTCCACGAATCCCAACGGCTTCACGCCAGAGGCGGTATAGGACACTGACGTCACCGGGGATCGGCTACGATACCGTATACCGTCCGGCAACCAGTAACAGTTGCCACGACCACCCTCCTCTGAGTATGGGTTATCAAGTTAACTCAACTAAGTGTGGATGACCAAACTAAGGTACAGGAGCAAAATTCGACCACATCTTGACCGCAGCTCGGCCACAGCTTTGATTTTCAAGTTGGCCACAAAGGCTCGATTGTGCATATCTAAATCATTGTAAAACATTAATACACGTTTTAAAATTGAAGGAGTGGGTGCAATATAGTGCTAACCCTCTTTTAGCACAAGTTACTGCATGGTTTTGATTTGAATGATATTTCGACTAGAAAGGTGATTTTCTTTTCTCGAAAAGTACATAGGTGAATGAAAATAGTCTCGTGTGATTTCAATAAAAATAGTCAGTCACTTTGGCATCTAGTGTTTCTAGAATTTACTTAGAAATTGTAATGTGCAAGACCTCGGGGCAATAGTGCTAACCTTCATTTTTACAAGTAAATTCTAGAAACACTAGATGCCAAAGTTTTTCTTTTTCAAAATGCCAGATCAAAGACTACTTGATGCAAGGATTATGAATTCAGTTATTCCAGAAGACTTCCGTGTTTCTAAATGATCTATGGCGCTGAATATGAATTTAGGGGCAATATAGTGCAAAGCCACAGTGTCTGATTTTTAAGCCACCCTTCGATTTTTGAACAGCTAAATGTTATCCATACAATGATATTGCTGAAAATAGTATACATTATGGTGATAATTAAACTGAACCAGAGATATATTTTTCTCAAATTTGTTGAAAAATAATGATATAGTAACTTGTTTTAATTGCATATGTTTCAAAACTGAACAAAGGTGGTCTGAAAATAGGTGTGGGTTATAGCACTATATTGTGTGGGTTATAACACTATATTGCACATACCCCTTCAATTATATAGAGAGACGCATAATCAAGTCTGATGTGGCCAGCTAGAAAACCAAAGCTGTGGCCGGGATGCGGCTTGTCGCAAAAAAAAAAAAAATACTCCGGCGCTGAACCACTCTCTTAATTTTCTTTAACTCTCTTGATTTTTAAGTCTAAAAGACTTGTTAAAATGACAAAGCGTTTTAGAGATTTAAAATAATAAGTCAGTCCGTCAAAAAGACTTATTTCAAATAAATTCTGTAGATTGAAAAAAGAATCGACAAAAAAACTAAGAAAGCAGTTAAAAAAAGTAACGAGAGACTTACTTTTTAATCTAAAAGACTTACTTTCAAATCCAAAAATGTTTTGTCATTTTAACAAGGCTCCTTAGATTTAAAAATAAGTCTCTGGAATTTAGAGAGCAGGTATAGAGCACGGGTCTCGTAATAAAGAGGTTGTGGATTCGACCCCGGGCCAGGCGGTTTACGTCTCCTTGTTTCCTTGCAATGGGCAAGAAACTTTACTCTAATTGCTCCGTGGTTCAGATAGTCACGTTAAGCCATTGGTCCCCTGTGCGAATGCTCCTTCTTGGGGCGCTGCATACAGAGTATACCTGGTGATTCTATACGTACCGTCATTAGAGCCGGTGTCAATGCACACCAGCAAATCGGCCACCAAATGAAAAATGGACTATCGACGTATTTATCCCCGATCATTGTCCTTATATCATTGACAAATCGCTTGACTCCATATAACCACGAGATGGCAATACATTCTGTAAGAGCGTAGATTAGATACGGAAATCCAGCGCCATAACTATCCAGCAATGCCACCCAGTATGGACCCGTCTGAAAATTAAAATCGTCGAATCGTCGAATATCAAGCATTCATACTTTTGCAAAAGTCTAAAGAGCTAGAGAAATTGTGTGCCGAAAAAATATAATACCTAAAGCTAATCTATTCGGCCAGACCACTGCTAAAATCACTTCAGATACATCAAGCTGTCTTATACATTGATTATTTGATAAAATATGTGGTATATGAACCAATAGTTAGGGCCTAAAGCTTTGGAAAATGCTGAAGATAAAAGGTTTATGTTCTTTGGCACCGTAAGGGAGATACAAACCTCATTTTAATCCTGGTATAAATTTAACAGGCCGGGTTTCAAGATGTCCGCTTTCATTGATTCTAACGGAGTAAAGCGTGGTCTCTTTGACCTGATTGATACACACACTATCTAAGAGATTAATGACACCTGTTTTAATGTTACCTGTTACAAAAATATCTTTTGGCCCAAAAATGCATGTACTTTTCAAGAAGACTCACCGTTGTCACACAAGACAATCCAAGTAGGTACATTATAATACATGCAGCTAACATCATGTACGTCTTGTGCTTCCGTAGTTTCTCTGGATATTCATCAACAATGGCTGTGACAACATTCTCTAAAATGGTGAACTGTAGTGAGAGGGAATAATATTCAATTAGTATGAAATCATCCAAGTAGTGTATAATCACATGAAATATATCAAATTCGTATTTGTACTGACAGAACTTTGAGAGCTAAGGGGGGCTCTTCATATGACTTAAATGGGAAGTGAGAATTTAGGTGATTTTCCGAAAAACAAGTTGAAGGGACAAAAGTTTCATAGTGGCACAGAAACCTGAATATTGTGTGGTAATGCCTTAACATTGCTCTGGCTAACGCTAACTGGAAAGAGGAGAAGCGTTTATCTGATGTTTCGATTGCTAGCCTGTGCACACTAGACTCGTGATCCCAAATGCTAAGAATGAAATTAATTACAAGAAGGCGGTTATACTTGGCAAACAAACGTATGTATGCAAGAAATAAATATGAGGATTTATTACCTAAACAGAAAGTGCTGTAAGTTAGTAAAGTTTCTTTCCCCCGTGCAGTGCACATGTATTTTTCTTTAGCTTTGATGCCATTGGCACTAACAAAATGAACCAATCAAAACAAACAATACGTGATAATCCTTATTACTAAGGTTCTGAGTGACAAACAAAAAGATGTAATAATGAAGTAGCAGAGGTTTCAGGTCCGTAAAAAATTAAATTATTGTGTATGAATTCGATAATATTTACCTGACTGTCCAAACCCAAAGTTAAAAGCATTACGAAAAATAGCAAAGCCCAGAGGGTAGATGCTGGCATACGTGCTACGGCTTCAGGGTATGCGATAAATGCCAAACCAAATCCTGCAAACAGACAAGGGAAAACCGTTATACAGATATACGTGAGTTTATTATTGATGGCTAAATGTGATGAAGTATATAATGTGATGACTCACCCGAAAAGGGTGACTTTGCGACATCACACTTTTCAAGATACTGGTGAAAATAGGTAGCAAAAATAATGAAAATTATAAGAATTTTCAACGTATTTTCCGTTGTAAAATTTGATCGCCTTGATCAATTTTGACAAACAAGGTGTCATTTTAAAGCGTAGAAAATGCTGTAACTGATGAAATGATAAACTCAAAATTGATATCATTTGCAAAGTCCCCTTTTGGAGTGAGTCATCACCTATGTATACGAGATGTTTTCCGTGTTGTTCTTGTAGACGGCACAGTATCCTTTAAATTAAATCAATCTTTGCGCTTAATGCTATATTTAGCTAGTATATTATATATAAGGCTCTAATAATTCACTTAACAACTTTGGAATGCAGTTAAACTCCCGAAGTAGTTGACGAAATGTATAAACAATGTGTTGTTTCCCCTATTGGCACAATGGTTTTATTGTTATCATAAAATAGCACGACCTTAGGCAGTATTCATTAGTGTATTCAATTTATTACATTGGTTCATGATGATTTATTAAAACCTTTACCCGGTATCTTAACCATAAAACCTAACCCTAACAAGTGCTTATAAGGAAAATTAACAAAAATTTTGATTATTACAGGTTGCCCGGGATTCTGTCTGCTTTTTAAGGTTGTAATTTATTATCAATCATAAAGTTGTTCTTACCAGCATCTACTACATCCTCCACCTCGACGCCCAAGTCAGTAGCCATGAAACCAATGATTGAAAATATAACAAAGCCGGCGAAAACACTGGTACAGCAGTTTGCTACAGCGACGAAAAGAGAATCGCTGTAAGAAATTGAAAGTGTAAGGGTCAAGTTGCCGTCTCATTGCGTTGAGAGAAAAGATATAAACCTAGCACAGCCATTCCATTGTGACTCGCGTGACATTTCTACAAAAAACCATCTTTGAATGTGCCACTACTTTAAAATACGCTTTCCTCTACTTTAATTTTACACATTTTTGAATTGGGGCAATGTGATGCAAATGCTGGCCACAGATCATGTATTTTTTAAGATATTGCAACTTATTTGCTGTGACTCGCGTGACAGGCTACAAAAGCAAATTTTTGACGTCACTTATTCAAACGCTTCTTTATAGAATTCCACTCGTAGGACAAAAATTATTTCTCTGCATTAGATTAATAACACTCTAGCCTATACTGAGGACTGGCTAGATCCGGAAAAGGTGCTGCAGTAAAATTTGACGTAGTAGCTTTGTGCAAATTTTACTGCAGCACCTTTTCAAAAC
>JXSR01S000591.1:10382-25889 GCA_000969725.1 Ophiothrix spiculata | reverse complement strand
ATATCACAATTGTTCTCCTCATTATTTTCTTCCTCTTGTTTGTTTTACTTCTCTCTTTTGGTCTGCCACGGAAGAAAGGACAAAAAATTAACATCAAGTTGACATTCTGAATAACATCAGAAAATTTTCCGCTTGTAATATTACCAATCAATGCCAGTCACCTTCCTCCTTCCACTATTTGTGTTGCTATCCCTTTGAGCATTTTAATTAGTGAGCATCGGCTCCATGGCCATTCACTTTTTCACACCAGATCACCGTATCTATAGCCCTTTTGGGAGACGTTATAGACACGATCATCGTGTCTATAACCACTTCCTTCAAGAAACTAATGTCGCGTCACCAATAGTTCCAAAAAAAGTTCTAAATTGTATCAAAATAAATTCTGAGAAAACAAACCTTCGATTGCGATTGTGAATGAAGCCATGACTTGATTGCCTGCTGCATCTGTAGCAGTAAATATAACCGTTGTATCACCAATAAGGAACGTGGTACCAGATGCATGACTTGATGTCAAGGTTACTACACCAGAATTGTCATTAGCCGCTGGAGATGACCAGGACACAACTGCAGTCGCCAAACCACTGTCTGTATGTGTTGTAATACCAGTTGGCATAGCTGATATAGATGGGTCTTCATTGTCTGTACAAGCATTATAAAATCAGATAAGTGTATATTATACACCTACATATCGTCGGTCACATCACATACTGTTCTATGTAACAAAAGACTCATTTCGAGAAAATCGCATTTGAAAATTATTACGTTTGACTTTGTGTCATAAAAAACCTTTGCACTCAAGTTTTCTTCTGATACTAATTTATTTTTAAAAGAAAAGACTAAATTTAAACTTGTTATTATGGCTGATTTCAACTAACATTACTACTTGTAACCCTTTTTATTATAGTTGTGATTGTGAACTTAAAGATCTGTAAGTGAAAACGCTTTTTTACATTGAGCGATCTCTTAGTACAGATCTGTATGTGATGCGTTGTTTACGCTTTACTTAAGTACGTGATTTGTGCATATAGCACAGTTTGTGAAATGCTAAATTGAAATACGTAGAACGCATATAGAACAAAATTAATTCATTGGTGTCCGGGTACCCCGGGTATTATTTACGAGTTCCGCAGGTTCCGAAGGTGACCCTATGTGAGACCAATATTGGCAAAAAGGGAGACATGATACCCTAATTGACACCGTAAATATACCATATATTTTCGAATGGATACCCTATCCGGGACCATACCTGTTCAAATGAATATCCTATCCGAGACTGTACGCAAATATGATGAAATAATTATTACTAGAAAACAAAATAAAATGTAACTATATACCATTCTAACACTTTTAAGAAGTGTTTCTAGGTATTTGAAACCCTTTTATTGGTAATTTAAGGCACTGTTGTTATCAGTTCAACCATTCTTTCTTAGTTTGATGCCCTATAAGATATTTAACAGCCAAATTTGATACCGTATGTGAGACTTGTAGAGTACTAGGTTGATTTTGATACCCTATATTGCAAGTCATGTCCAGGTCTCACCTTTTTGGTAAGGCGGGTGGTTACCTGGTCAGAATACCCAGTTACCCCCGGGCAATATGCACAATTTTCTCAGTACTCAGTGGTTCCAGTGGTCCTAGTCCCGGCAGGACCAAGTGTAATTTTAGAAAATAAAATACAATTGAAAAATGAAAAACAAAACCAGCAATTAAGGGGCCGGAATATTAGTGCTTATCCCCCTTAATAGGCCTTATTTCGTGTACCAGAGACCCAGTATACCGCCATCATGCACCTTAGCCTCGCTCTCGTCCCTTGTCAAGATGGCTGCGCACAGGATTGCATGAACGTTTATCGGGTCACTGATAAACGAATTTTCCACCGTGTTTACAACCATAGATTTTCATTGATTTTTAAGAGACGAAGATGAACACTGTTGATTTGTGTTGAATTATACTTTGAATTAAGTCGTGGTGTCTTTGTATTCACGCGTTGTGAGATCAACAATATTTATCGTTAGCGGTGAGTCGTAAAACATTTAGTCATAGACCTCGTAGTTCCGGCTACAGTAACATGGATGCATGCTATATCTGTTGCTGTAAATATAACCGTTGTGTAACCTATTTGAAACTAACGCCCTGCGGGAAAAGTTTTTTCTCATCCCGACCCTGCTGTTCCCCGACAATTTATTTCCCGACCCGCCTGATCCGATAAAAGATTAGCTTGCCCCGACCAAACCCGACCCGAATAATTTTTTCTAGGCGGAACCGACCCGAACCCGCGGTTTTTTTATGATTTCCTGGTGTCTTTCCCCGAGACTCGAGACTCATTATAAGGATTGTAATAATTAAAATTATTGCCAAATGACCTACAGGACCTAAATCTCCTGCAGTAACAAAGCAAACACCGAAGCCTAATGCATTTTTTTCTATACGTATAACTTCAAATGACCCGTTTCCCCCCTTACCAATCACAGGTCATGCTTTACCTAAGATTTGTGTGATACTTTACTAAAGGAAAATCTCGGTGACGCCGACATTTTAAATATCCAAATTAAAACCTGTCACCGGACTCCTAACTTGATATCATGCTCACTATACTTCATTTAGAGTTACAAGATTACATATACATTCCATTTGAGAAAGGCCGAGGATCAGACACGAGATCGTGTCAATAGTCTTGCCCAAAATGGCTATAGACACGATGATCCTGTAAATAACCTTGTCCAAAATGGCTAAAGATACGATGGTCGTATCTATAACCACGTCCAAAATGGCTATAGACACTATGATCAGATGTGAGGAAGTGAACGGCTATGGAGTTGATGATCAAGGGGGTGGCAACAAAAAAAAAGTGGAAGGAGAAAGGTGATTTGCATTGGTAATATCACAATTTTGCTCCTTATTAATGTCTTCCTCTTGTTTGTTTTACTCCTCTCTTTTGGTCTGCCACGGAACAATGGACAAAAAGGCAACATCAAGTTGACATTCTAAATAACATCATAAACTCTCCCGGTTGTAATATTACCAATAAATGCAAGTCACCTTCCTTCGTCCACTATTTTTGTTGCCATCCCCTTGAGCATTAGTGAGCATCGGCTCAATAGCCATTCACTTTTCACACCAGATTATCGTGTCTATAGCCAGTCTATAGCCATTTTGGGAGAGGTTATACACACAATCATCGTGTCTATAGCCATTTCCTTCAAGAAACCAATGTCGCGTCACCAATAGTTCCAAAAAAGTTCAACATTGTATCAAAATAAATTCTGAAAAAACAAACCTTTGATTGCAATAGTGAATAAAGCCATGACTTGATTGCCTGCTGCATCTGTAGCAGTAAATATAACCGTTGTATAACCAATAAGGAACTTGGTACCAGATGCATGACTTGATGTCACGGTTACTACACCAGAATTGTCATTAGCCGTCGGAGATGGCCAGGACACAACTGCAGTCGCCAAACCACTGTCTGTATGTTGTGGAATATCAGTTGGCATAGCTGATATAGATGGGTCTTCATAGTCTGTACAAGCATTATACAATCAGATAAGTGTATATTTTATACACCTACACATACAAAACATTATGTTATAAGAGTTTATTTGTTCGGTCTAAATTTCAAGCGACAAAATTTCACTTTACCAGATTCAATACTTGTTGTCATTGCCACTCTACCAAAATTGGCACTTTCTTTATCTTGTAAAATATGAGTTGGTGTAAAAGATAAAGACGGTTCTTCAGATCATTGATTGAGCATACAAAAGAAGAGAAACCCTGTTTACTTTAGTCTGTCTCTCAGTTCTACTAATCTCTTTTTTTCCCAAAAGAATACAGATTATTTAGGTCAACAATAAAACATAAGCCTAAAATGTGAATGAACTACATGTTCTTGCGTCATACTGAGATGCCTGAGAGACGGCACCGTTATATTTCGAAGTGTAATATAAACTTCGAAATATTGTCTTATGAAGGTCCCTTTTGCAGTTGCAGATCCATTGAAGGATGGCGTACTTAATGTAGCGGGTTGTTCATTTACGGAGCATTAAAATTGACGTAATCCTGCTTGTTTGATCTAACTGTCAATTCTATTTGTTGCAATTGGTTTGCACGAGATTACAAATTAGGATTATTAAAATTTCAATGTTAATAATGTTAACAATGTTGATGTGAAAACCGATGTCACCAATAGTTCTAACAAATTCAAAATTATATCAAAATAATGAATTCCGATCAAACAAACCTGAGATAGTAATGGTGAATGAGGCTGTGACTTGATTGCCTGCTGCATCTACTGCAGTGAATGTAACCGTTGTTCTACCGATGGAAAATTGGTCACCAGCTTTATGACTCGAAGTCAGGGTCACTGCACCGGATTTATCAGTTGCTGTAGGGGATGTCCAGATCACAACTGCAGTTGCAGAACCACTGTCTGTGCCTTGTATAACATCAGATGGTATATTAAATATAGACGGCTCTTCATTATCTGTTTAAATATTGTAAAATGAAATGGCAATTTCAGGATCTTTAATCCAACCATAAACTTAATTAATGAATCATGCATTTTGGAAATACATGTCGTCAGCAACTGTCAGTAAATATTTTTTTTATTTCAGGTATTTAATATAAATTTAGTTTTCTGCATATTGTATTATATTCACAAATATGCAAATTGTTTGCATTTTTAGCCCGTAATTTAATATACTCAAAATCAATGACTTTAATAATAAGGCGTGAGAGTCGTGTGTTTCAATCGGTAAACGGCTTGCATTTCAGCATGATATTTTCCCCACGTGCGCCTATCGGCCCTTGTATAAAATACACTCCAATCGTCAAAGCCAGAGTAACAGAGCAGCGAGGAAGGGGTGGGAAAATGTAACAAAGTTGGAACTGTGCATAGCTCATCAGTTCTAAAGAGAGATACAATTTTGAAAATACTGGCCGTTCGCTACCTATAAACAAATACCATAAACAATACCAGACATCAATAAAATAGAACTATTTGCATTTCAATTGTACACGAAGTAAGTTTACTGTCATCGGTAACATATGTTTGTAAAATGACTAAACTGTCATTGAAAAAAGAGAAGAAAAATTGTCTGTGTTCCCATCAAAATCATGGGGGCATACTTTTATGCAGAAATGTTAACGGAAGAATGTGTCCCTTAATTAATGAACGTTTTTAGTTTATACGAGTGATTTTTTTTTGTTTTATAAAGTGTTTAGGTGATACATTAGTATCCTGAGCAGTTGCAAAAAATGCGTGACTTCGTAACACCGATCATATTCAACAATTTTTGGGGTTAAACTTATATTTTCAGTGGTAAACGCATAATCCATTTCTATCGAAGTCTGAAGTTGTCGTTTCTAATCTTTTAAGCAGTCGGTATTAATTTTCAATATGAAGAATGTGGCCCTTAATTAATGAACGTTTTTAGTTATTACGAGTGATTTTATTTTAGTTTTATAAAGTGTTTAGGTGATACATTAGTATCCTGTGCAGTTGCAAAAAATGCGTGACTTCGTAACACCGATCATATTCAACAAGTTTTGGGGTTAAACTTATATTTTCAGTGGTAAACGCATAATCCATTTCTATCGAAGTCTGAAGTTGTCGTTTCTAATCTTTTAAGCAGTCAGTATTAATTTTCAATATGTATTTAACTAGTAGCTTACGTGAAAAGCAAGACAAGGGTGACATTATAAAGGTCTCTACTAAGACCCAGAATGATAATTGCTATTCAATATTGCTTGCGTTAAACAATGGTGATATATATCACTATGGTAACATTAAAATAATTACCTTTTTAATTTTCCTTAAAATAACGCTTATATATATTAAAGACTCAATTAAATTGATCAAATTAATGGAGTCTTATAAGGGTTATTTTAAGAAAAATTAAAAAGGCAATTATTTCAATGTTACTATAGTGATATATTACCTATTAGCAAGCATATTTAGAAGTTTGACACTAAATTCATCAACGCGTCTCTAATTATTATGATTAATTTGTAACAATATAAAAATACAATTCTTTTAAGTAATAAAAATAAATAAATAAACATCAATATCTCGATAACCGATTGGACCATAAAAGTGATCTCGATGTCATTTTACCCCAGAGTAAAAAAAAAAAAAAATCTTCAAAGGTAACTATAAATGAAACTGCGTCTTTTTTGCTAGATGCATCTGTTTCAAGAAGAAGGTTATTGTTAGGTCTAAATCTGTCATATTATTTTCCCATTTCATTTAAAAAAAACACCTTCAATTGTTACTCAAAATGCAGATTTGCCTTTGTTCCTAGATGCAACTGTTTCAATGAATGTAATTGTTGATATCCCCTGTCGAAAATATATCCCCAGATCCTAAGGTCAGGGCCACTTCAACAGAAACGTCATCTGCTGTAGGAATTTTGAAGGTCCCTATTGCGTACTTGATGTAACGGGATATTGATTTCGTAGCATTAAAATAACGTAATCGTGCTTGCTTTGATCTAAAGGCTCTGTCACACATCACCGTATAGAGCAAAACGTACGCATAACGTACTTTATCCCACTATTGTTCTGCTTTATGCATTGTTGTTCGTCATGTGTTCGTTACAAGTACGTTCAATACGTTATCCATACGGTCTGTCCGTTATGTATACGTTTAATTCGTTATTCATACTGTGGTGGTCCGTTTAAAATTAGTTCAATGTGTGAAACTTTTGTACGTTATTCGTACGTTTTGCTCTAAACGGTGATGTCTGACAGAGCCTTTACTATCAGTTCTCCCTGTCACTATTTGTTTGCATGAGAATGTAAATTAGGACAACAAAAACTTCAATGTGAATGAAACACTGAATTGGGCTATTCAAACATTTAATGGAACCCTCCTCCTCCCTAAAGAAAAAACAACTTTTTTGATTACAATTTTTGTAGTACCAGGCATATACCACCAGGGACGATTCCACGTTCACCCTAACCCTATTTTAGTACATTGAGGGGTTTTGAAGGATCAGTTTGTTTTTCGTTCAAGCATTCTCTTGGCGCAGTCAACCTTGCCTAAGACATTCAATTACTTGCGTATGGCCGAAACGATAGTCGGCCTCCAAACAAAATTTTCGCTACCAAACATTTGGTCGTGATGTCAAAATGACGAGTGACTCCAAACAAAACAACTTCAACACAGAGTTGAGACCAAATAAAATGTTTGTTACTCGTTCATACTTTAAATTCGATGGCAAATATTTAGTGACCTTACGACCAAATGTTTGGTAGGGAAAATTTTGTTTGGAGGCAGACTATGGTTTGGCCTTATCACTCTACTAAGATACAAAAAATCGGTATGATCACTCAAGAGAAGTGACCTTGACCAAGGCGGAGTCAACTCAAATTTGACACAAAAATCACATTTTTGACGAATTTTTGTTGTTGCCCCTTTACCAGTACATGAGACAATGATATGATCACATTCGGAGTTCAATTAAACTCCCAACAAGATTACCTATCAAATCTGACCAAAAGCAACATACGTTTCCAGATATTCACCTCAAAATTTGACCATTACATAAAAAAGTAGTAAAACTTTTTTTCTTAATCTGTTCTTTTAATAAAATTATTGCCTTACTCACATTATAGCAATATTGAGATTTTTGAATAAATCAGTTCTTTAGATCAAATGACACTACTGTGAGTAAATGGAAATAAAATGCAACCTTGAAGTAATTAGTCAAAAATGAAAATTATCTTGAGCTTCAAAATTCGTGTTAACACGACAGCACCAGTCCCAGAAAAAAAATGGTAAGCTTTAACAATCGCCTAACCAGGGGAAGGGGGCACCCCTAAGGTTTTTTCTCCGAAGCATAAAAACGCAACAGTAGCCGACCCCAGGAATCTGGGTTATATTTGCGGCCATTTTAATGAAAAAGTTAGGGGAGTACCACCTACGGTGGGGTTAGGGTAGGTCATCAAAATTGGGGTGTAGGGTGTTGGTGGCCGTTTTTGCCAAAATAGGGGGTTGCAACAAGCCCCATGGTTAGACGTGCTACAAAAAAGCTTGGTTAGACGAGGGTTAAAAAATAGTATAAGTTAAAATGAGAATAATAAATCACAAAAGTTTCCTACGACCGACGGCTTTTTAAGTTATGAAATACATATAAACCAATTTTTTTTGGTTGAATGTCAAATTACTGTCAAAAATAAGCGAGTTTCTCATGAATCTCACAGGAAATACTCGTCAGCACAATAAAAGTTCCCTGAGAGAAGCTTTTTTTAATACCCTGCTTATGAGATCGGCAATTTTATCATAAATTTGCCAAACTGACAGTGCGTGTCAGTTAGTCATATTGATTATACATGATACATTGTTGAGTTTGATCACATTACTATAAATATAGTCTAAGGGTAAATTTCTAAAAGCAGAGAGTTTGACCCATACAGTTTGAGATAAAAATATGAATGGATATCACTGAACCAGTAAATACTCTTGTGCAATGACAACATTATTACAAGAACGTTTATTTTATCACAGTGTAAGGGTGAAAACATAGTTGGCCTCCAAACAAACTTTTCGCTACCAAATATATGGTTGTGACGTCAAAACGACAAGTGAGTCCTAATAAAATAACGTCAACACCCTGTTGAGACCAAATAAAGTTTCGAATTGCCACATACACCTGTACACTGCACCAAATGTTGCTTACCGGTTCATACTTTAAATTCGATGCAAACATATATATTGGCTTAAACAATACACAATTATTTGCATACACTTCCAACTAACCATATTCTTTGCATCGCAAGTTAAAGTGCAGCCGAATCTTCTCAACATCATCAGATATCAGGGGTGTCTTGCCATAGATTGGTTCGAAGGATCTTTTTGGTGCTATAGTATTTATTCCGCCCATAACAATTCTTGTACATAGGCAAGGATTGCCGTTAGCTAAAACCCACATCATTTTACCATCGTTGTCTTTTTCTTGACCAATTTCGCATGTGTTACCATGTCCTTGCCTGAAAAATACTATAAAAGAAAGAAAACGTGCAACACATTTATTATTCTCCGTTTATATCGGGATAAAGTTTTATTAAATAAATGCATAAATTAAGGATTTGTTGAAACGGATATAAAGTATTCTTAAGGTCTTTTGACAGAAGTATTTGATGATCAGTTACTCTATCTAATAATATCTTTATTATTTAGTAAGGGACGGCTTCAAAACTCAAAAGGCGGTTGTCTGCCGGTGCTAGGCGGTTCAACCGGAATAAACAAAAGCCAACCGTCCAGAACCGCCTAGAACCGGCAAACAACCTCCGGTTGAGTTTTGAAGCCGTCGCTAACTAATGCTTGTCATCTTTACCCACCTGCTACAGTAAGAATCGTTGTAAAAATGCAACTTAGACGATTAGAAACCAACAGGTATTTCATGATGGATACAGGTTACATCTCTCTACTATGTTTCGTTTAAACAGCTGCTTAAATGTGCTGATTCTACTGAAAATAATAATTTCGTCTAGTGTGCACGACTCAAACTAAACATTTTGCTAACAGGTTTGTCGTTACTGCGAGCATGCACGTAAGGTTTGTAGATTTAATTGCGTATACATATGAATTCAGTGCTTCCGTTTAGAAAAGTGATCCTAGTTAAGAAGCTACCATTGCGCATGCTTTAGAATTACGTAGCGCGCGGATTTAGTTGTAGAAGCATTATATGTAAGGACATGCGGTGCTCTAAAATGCTTTGATCATCATATAGCATTTTGAGTTCGACTTAATAATAATAATAATAATAATAATTAAGTGTTCTTATAATGCGCAAAAATCATCCAAAAGGATCTCGAAGCGCGTAAAAAAAGGAACAATGAACAAGGACAAACACGACGAAAAATTAAGAAACAGGAAACGCCTGACGGAAGAGATGGGTTTTTAACTCGGATTTGAATTGACTGAGACAGGATATGTTACGGATGTTGTTTGAGAGTGAATTCCAAACAGTGGGGCATTGAAACCTAAATGAACACTCACCGGCAGATTTGAGATCTGTGTTTGGTATCTTGAGAATCCTTTGATAGCCGGAACGTAAAGTGCGGGATGGATTATAGGTGTGTAAAAGAGTGCCTTCGAAGTGATGGAAAGCTAGGACACATATATAATTTGAATTTAATACGAAAATCGATAGGCAGCCAATGAAAATCTTTGAGGATGGGAGTAACATGGTCATATTTTCTCTTTTTGGCGATGAGACGTGCAGCGCTATTTTGAATGCGTTGAAGCCGGTTGAGTTGGTCAGAGGTGATACCAGATAAGGCAGAATTACAAAAATCAATACGCGAGGTGATGAGACGGTTGACCAGACATGATATTGCTCTTTCAGACAAGTAAGAGCGAATTGTGCCAATACGTCTCAACGATACGAATAGAGATCTACAAAGGTCACTGATGTTATCAGACATACATAATGTATGATCAAGCCTCACACCAAGGTACTTAACAGAATCATGAAAAGAAATGTTCGAACTTAAAATCTGAATATTATCACAATCGACTTTGTTGACACGATATTTGGTGCCAACAGTGAGGACTTCCGTCTTATCAGAGTTTAACATAAGCTTGTTACTATCCACCCAACAAAGAATATCAGTAATACAGTTTTGAATACATAACTTAGACGAATCAAAATCGCTAAGTGAGCTGCATTGAGATAACATGGTATCATCAGCGTACTTATGAAAATGGCAGTTGTACTGATTGATGACATCCGACAAGGGCTGGGAGTAAAGTGTAAACAAAACTGGCCCAAGGACGGACAATAATGGAAAAGGTTCAGAAACTAAGCCATTAGCAGTAACAGATTGATGACGGTCCGAAACGTAAGAAATAAACCATTGAAGAACATTATCTCTGATGCAAAATGTTATCTCAAGGCGCTTGATGAGAATAGAGTGGTCCAGCGTGTCCAACGCAGCGCTGAGGTCAAGGAGGGCGACAAGAGAGACCATTTTCTCATCTGCGTTCGTAAGAAGCTTATCCATGACACTCAACACTGCGGTCTCCACGCTGTGACCTTTTTTGTAGGCAGATTGGTTAATTTCAACCAAATTATGGTTTTTAAAGATGTTTCTGCAACTGATTAAGAACAACACTCTCCAGGACTTTCGACAGAAAAGGAAGATTTGATATTGGTCTAAAGTTCTTGATACAATTGCAGTCAAGTCCAGATTTCTTAAGGATTGGAACAATAACAGCTTGCTTAAATTGAGCAGGGACAATACCTGATAAAAAGAGATGCATTAATAATACGAGTGATAAGAGAAATAATATCATCACTTGAGGAATATTACCATCTCATCTTATAAATCGATGACTCTCCTTCGCCCCCTCATCTCATAGGACCTTCAAATAGGGGTGGTCAATATATACCCACACAACAGTTAAGTGAAACACCGTTTTCAGTCCAGTGTATTTATATATACTTATTAACAGAATATTTAGTATAGATATGAAATCCTTCAGATTGGACAAAAAGCAGAAGTATTTATTGTTTTTTATTAAAAAAAACGCTGAGTCAAGTCTTGACATATTTGAAAGCAGCGGGGACACTTAAAACAACCAGCTTCAAATGAGAAATGAAAACTGAGATAGATTTTTCAAACAGCTGATGTAAATTAATGATAACAGTTTTAATGTCAAATTTGGGTTTTAATAATTTTTAGCTGATATTATATTGTTTGACTTCGAGGGTTCATTCTTAGATTTATAGGGCTCAAACTAACTGTTCACTTATCTTTTGTGAGGTGTTTATTTATCATTCAACAATGAATGGTCAAAATATGATGTTATATATCCTTTTACGTTGAATTACAGCTTTGATCTGTAAACACATCCATGTTTCTCGCTTTTGACATTGCTTCTGGTAGGGTGTGGGTGTGGTGTGTGTCATATACCATCGGTGCCTTGTGTGATTTATAACATTTTATTTTTGCATAATATAGATTTTTGCTTGTAAAGTATTTTTGGTGTTTTTTAATGTTAGAGGCACAACATTTTTACAGGCTTTTGCTTATCGTTGTGTTCCTCCATCGCTTGTTACGTTGTGTTTGTTTGATTGAAAACAAATAAATGGATTGAATTAAATTGAAATCAACGAGTCTGAATATATCTATTATGATGTTCCTAAAACATACAATGAACCCCGGGGAAAAAGCAAAATACAAGAGTACCGGGGTGGATTCGTGGTTAACAAAATGAACGACAACTCAGAAAAGTAATGAAATATATGCACATTACGCATTGATTTGACTTACTCTACATCCTCCGTCCTCCATTTTGACTTGAACCAACCTAATATATGAGAACCATGGTAACAAGTACACAGTAAAAAAATAATTACTCATATCGGGGTAAAAAGGGAACTCGCGTCTTCTGTGTAAACTTAACCTCTACTAAAATGGTAAACAATTTCCCTGTTTTTGGTAATAAACTACCATCGGCAGTGGTACTCCTACTAGAATGGTAAACTTTTACCACTGCCGATGGTAGTTTATTACCAAAAACAGGGCAATTGTTTACCATTTTAGTAGAGGTTAAGTTTACACAGAAGACGCGAGTTCCCTTTTTACCACGATATGAGTAATTATTTTTTACTGTGTATATGTGTTCCCATTTACAACAGTCAAAGTTAACTTTCACTGACAAGTCTTGAATAAGCGATGTTGACTTAAGCTGAACTCAGACCGAACTGACAAAACACGAAACTGGACCAAAACCTAGATCAGGAGATCAGTCACGTCACTCGCACGTCATGGATCGCCAGATCGATTAGATTAGACTGTTGATATGATTGCAATCAGAGGATGGGGATCGGTACAACAATATGGAAGATGGAAGATGTTTTCTGAACAACTGAAATATATTTCAATCACGTCAGGCGGGATAGGCACGTAAGCTGTCACTTTCGGGTTAAAAGTTTTGTTTTAATCATTTAAAAACTCAGTCTATATGCATGGCAGATCTGTTCAGAGGTCTAGTTCTTGTTTGTTTGTTTTTTCGTTTTTTTTTTTGTTGGATTGGAATTTTGTAATGGATACGTCATATTAATCTGTCTTTAGCAAATTACAAATACGTTACTAACTAAATGGATAACTTTCTTTCAAAATTTCGTAAGGCATTGTCCATTTGAAATTATATTAATCTATGAAATAGGTCCATTTAATTTTAAGTTTTGGTGACAAAGGTTTGAGTACCTTACCTAATGTAGAAATTGGTGCTCATTCAAAAATGCCACTCTTATTGACCTTTAAATTACTCCTGACAGTTTTGACATTTTGGGAATTTTTGACCAAAGACGGCCTTTTTTTTCCTCCAAAAAATACATACATTAAGATATTGTTTATCTTTTTTATAAGACTTTGTGAGGTTTTTAGCCATTTTTGACCAAAAATTGATATATCTACTCATTTTTAGAAATAAAATATAACACTCTTCACGTTCCATAATGTTTGTGTGATTAGTCTGTCAGAAATTTAACACTGATACAAAAACATAAATTCTTATTGACCCTATTTAAAATTTTGTTTTCGAGATTTTGGCATTTTTGACCAATACTTGTATTTTTTATTTTATTTTATTTTATTTATTTATTTATTTATTTATTTATTTATTTATTTATTTATTTATTTATTTTTTTTTTTTTGGGGGGGGGGGGGTAAATCGATAAAATTATGGAAAACAGTCCCATAGGATAGTTCTTTGCCTTTTATGAACATGTCCTGTATAATAACTTAATGATATAAATCTAAAATAATGGCTATGTTTATATGTCTGTAGAAGTATTACGTAATCACCAGAAAAGATTGAGGCAATTTCATAAATTGAGATAGACAATAATATAATAACGTATTGCGAGACAATGTGAGATAGGCACATATAGTTCTGCCTATTAACTATATAACAACGTGTTGTGAGTAAGGCAAAATATACAGTGGTATTATATATATATTGTGTTGTGATAATTTTAATATTTAATATGTCGGATACTTTGGTTAGGTACTTTTCATTTTGACTTAGTAAAATAAACTAACGTTATTTTTCATTTACCCACTCTCTAAAGAGCTGATTTTTTTTTCTTAAATTCAAATTGGTCAAAATATAAGATAGCCAATAATGTTATTATTGTGACGACAAATTACTGTAGCATGGTTGTATAGTGTACTTAGTTACACTTAAGTTAATCAATGCATGGTGTATGTAAGTTACACTTAATTAAGTTAGGTTAATTAATGCATGGTGTATGGTTAGAGTAAATATAATATCAAATCAACTATTTACTAGTGTAATGTATACAGTTCAATAGAGGCAAAGGGAAGTTACTCTTAAAAAAAACACCACAACCATGCATGGAAAACAAGAAATAGATCGTCATGTGAGTGAAAGAAAGTCGTATCTGCAATGGCTGCCTTAAGTTATATTTATTTTATGCCTTGTCACAAGAATGTAAAAAAAATCCCTCAGAATGTTCCTCATAACAATAATTTCAGTGGTTCTTGAAATGGTTCTTCAGGTGACTGAAGACTGAAGAACCGCTGTCACCTAAAGAACCATTTCAACAACCACTGACCCAAGACTTTAGAGGTCATTCAGTGTGCAATTCAAATTTAGTACATAAGGCAGCTATTGCAGATACGACTTTCTTGCACTCACATAGCGAGGTAGTGCTATTGAACCCTAGCACAGGTAAAAGAAAATATTCTGGACACCAGCCAGACAAAGTATTGTAGACAATGCACCTTACATTGCCCAGATTCACCTCAAGTTACTTATGAAGTCATTATTATTAGATGCACCAGAGTAAAAGGTAATGTTCATGCAGTTCTGTTTTAACTTATTTCTGACATGTAAGTACAATATTTATTCTACATTTTGAAACCTATTTGCATGCTAACAAGCTTAAACTTAAAGAACATGTTATAACTACCATTTCCTTTATTCATTAGCAAACACACCGATAAAAATCCGATATTTAGAACTTTTACAGCGAATTGTAGACTTTTTCAATGTTCGCCGAAAATCAGATTCCGACGAAATATTTCGACCTAAAGTACTTTATGACGTCATAATTACGTAACGCCTTGACCGATTTTCATGATTTTGGTATAAGAGAAAGAGGATACACTACCCTATACTATGGTTTAAAACTACCACATTTTTGGAACGTAAATTTCATTTTCACAGGGGGGTCCCCCTAAGGTGACGACGTAGTAGAAAATACTTTAGGTGGACGAGGTTTAACTGTGTTTGTACAGTACTGCACTTTAAATTTAAAATCATTTGCAAAATGAATATATTTATTTTCTTTTTGTTCAAAGTAATATACCCACCGAAAATAAAACAAAGTGGAATGGAAAATGGAAAGATTTCAAGAAAGAGGGACAGCTATATTAAATTCATGAGGAGTTTGAACCCAAATCGAAAGGTTGGTCCTCATTTGGCCCAATCTTAACTCAGAGCCCCTTCACAGTGGCGTAGCTAGAAAA
>JXSR01S000590.1:60639-71797 GCA_000969725.1 Ophiothrix spiculata | reverse complement strand
AACTAACTAACTAACTAACTAACTAACTAACTAACTAACTAACTAACTAACTAACTAACTAACTAACTAACTAACTAACTAACTAACTAATAAATAACTAACTAGCTAACTACAATCAGGGGAAAAAGTCTTTGCACAATTACCTGTGCATGTCAGTAATTTTGCACGCTTTCCCCGCCCCCCACTCAATGTTGATTCGAACACAAGAGCATCTTAACATCCAACATTGAAACAGGGGTAAGGAAGGGGTGGTCAGAAGAGAAGATTACTTTATTGCCTTCAACTTTACCCATCTCTTACTGTAATTTCCATTGTTTTAAACGGATGAATGCACCTGAAAAGACTCAAAGGTTCCAACGACTTTTTTCCCTGATTGTAGCTTACTAACTAACTAAATAACTAACTAACTAACTAACTAAATAAATATTTTTAGAATTCACTTAGTCAACTCTATGCAACTTGTTTTATACACTAGGACTAGGTCCATTATATAATGGTAAACTGGAAATAAAATTTATTTACGGTCCACGAATTTGTAAACAGTAGCTTTATTGTTCTCACTAATGAACGCTCAAGAATAAATGAACATAAATAAATATAGCAAAGTCATCGCGATTCGCTTATACTTTACACAATTGATACTGGTTTCAAAAATAACATTCATACTATTTTAAATCGAGGATTTTTGGACGCTATGACCCCACCGTAGGTCAATTTTTTTTTCGCCTTGTATTGTGTAGCGTCGTGTATGGATTTTATATAAGTATAAATTTCAGTCGTTGTTTTGTCAATCAGAATTCTATTTTGGTTTTAATGGTAAATTTTGTGAAAAAATTATGAATTCATGACGTAACATCCTGGTTTTATCCCGGTTTTATCATTATTCAAACCAATCACATGTTGCAATGAACACTATATTCTGTTTTACGTACATGTGTAATTTTACAAATCGGGCTACTGTACATATACAAATTTACACAGGGCAAAGTCTGAGGATTATGGGATACGTGTCCAGCTGGTTTTATAATTATTCCCAGCTATATCCCATGATGCAGTACGATAGTCAACACAAGTTAATTCCATTGACCGTCCAATTGGGTGACCATATCAACATATTAACAAACAGCACACATCATGCATTATGGGATTGAGGCTTGGCGTCCATTGACATTCGCTCAGCCGAGTGACATTCGCTCTTGATATTCGCTCTGACTTATTCGCTAAAAAGGAGAGCGAATGTCGCTCACATTGAGCGAACATTGTTTCAATCAATGAAAGCGAATGTCACTCGCACATGTCGTAATTGTATGATTATTGAATAAACAAACCCAATAATATTCAGAGCGATCTCCGCTCCAATTCAATCTGAAGTGTAGCGAATGTCGTGAAATTTGTTAAGCTAATGTCGCTTCCCGTTGGAGCAATGTTTTTTGGTAGGGTGAGCGAATGTCACTCGGGCGAGCGAATGTCTTTGAACGCCAAGCCTAAGGCAAAGACACATTTGTGTTTTGGCCATCGTGAGTAAGAATACTACTGTAGTAAGGTCAGTACAGTCAGTCTGCAGGTCACTTACATGTATAAACAGCGAGACCAATGATTTTCTAACATGCACAGACATTTTGAAAGATTGTGAGTGCATAACAACAACAGATTCTCGGCCCGCATAATGGCTTTTGCAGCCTGGCTTTAGAAAAAAGTTTGCTTTGTATGTGTGACCTGGGATTCCTGAATGAGTGAATGGGGGGTTATATTTTTGTAATATTAAGCTTTTAATTTTTGTAATACCATTGAACATACGCGCCACCGGGTTACAGAGCTATGTGCTCTGTATGCCAGGCGCACCTATGATACGCATAGACCCTAATCCACCTTATCCAACCACCACAACCCTACGACCATTGCATCTGGATGAGAAACATGTTAGCGATCTTATTTGGGGAGAAAAGCTTCGGTAGCAACCATCATACTTTTTAATTTATTTTTTGATCATATTTATAATTGATGTTGCTTTAACCAATATTTGTTCATAAAATGCATTTTGCCGGCCAATTTGGATCTCAGTATGGATACCATTTGAATGTTTGTAAAACATATTGACAACCTAAATCATGGATAAATTTGTCCGTCTAGCCCGTTTGAGCAGTAAATGCCAGAAACTTCATTTTGCGCTACAGGTGAAAATACATGTCAAGGTCGTAATTTGCCGAAGTTGTTTTTTTTTTGTTGACAGATTCACAATGAAAAAGATAGGAAACGTGAAATAAATCAGCATATTGTTAAGACGATCAACAGAAAATATAAGGCTTACTGATCTTTGAACGCGTTTATCTCAGTTATACGTTTTACTCTCTGACAAACTTATGGAAATCGTGTGAAGTTCATTAAGTTGTCATTTTAATTCTAAAAGCATGGTCTTTGCAGATAATCAAAAAAGTGAAGATGAAAAGAGGTGGCATTTACTGCTGTTTTGGGATGGACGGTCACAAATGTGTCATTTGTGACCTCAAAGCTATTTTTCATTAGTTATTATGAATATTATATAAATATTGATAGTATTGAAAATATATCACCATTTACCTTTTCAGTAATGTTGTTTTGATTTGGTTTATTTCTAGGATTGCTTTGGACATGGAACTCACATGGCGGGTATCGCAGCGGGGCATGATTATGGAGTAGCACCAGGCGCAACAATTCATAGTGTGCGGGTGGTTGATTGTCGAGGAAAAGGCACATCCGATCAATTAATTAAGGGTAGGCAAGAAGTCGGTAAATATTGTTATATGCGTCCCCTATTGGTTTGGACACAGTCAATTATGCAAAAGAGGGATGAAGCTGCATAGTCCTGTTAAAACAACCTATCAATAGGATTTGTCCCTAAAATTACTGGTCATCTGAAAATAACGTTATGCTTGTCACCATTGTATCAAGTTAATGCATCCTCTAAAAATGGCCCGTTTAAAACTCAAGGTTCCTTTGAACTTCCTTCAAACTTTTTTTTTTTTTTGATTGTGCAAAACGAAAGTGGTGATCCTTTGGGGTTATGAATTCTACAAGAACATCAGGGAGTATCAAAAACAATTGTCAAATATAAATATAAAGAATTACATCAAATTCCTAATTACCTGCTTTATTAATATTATGCTTCAAGGGGCTTAAAGGGTCCCCTTTGATTTAAAAGGGACAATTTGGAGAGGTTTATTTCCAGACACGTAATTGCAAAATATGTGAAATATGATGATATACATACAGTTGATTCCACCTTCTACTTTGTAATATCATAATTTAAAAAAAAATCACCTTCCAAAAAAAAAATCACCTTGTTTAGGCTTTCGCTTTCGCCAAGGAAACCCAACTTGGTACTTGGTACCAAGTAAGCTGAAAGAAGCTTATCTTTAACAGGGCTCCAAGATGTTTTTTTTTTAATTCAGTTTTGAATGCAGGAGGAAGACCGGGGCACCCGGAGAAAAATCTGCGGAAGCGAGCATGGACTGAAAACCAAATGCACATAAAGCGCCGGGCGCGGGGCTCGAACCCGGGACCTCATTGGTGCAAGGCGAGGTAACTACCGCTGCGCCAACCCGCTACCCCTACAAAGAACAACTTATATTTCCGATGCATCAAGTCATAATCCTTGGTTTATATTTCAAAAATAATACCACCACATGTTTTTGCAACAAGGCTACAGGCTGCAACGTTTATTGTTATGATCAATATTTGATGACATTAGGCTAAAGGTTCGAAATAATACCCACAAAAAAGAAGAAGAAGAAGAAGAAAGAAATATCTAATAAAATAGCAATTTTATAATAAATCATAAATCGTAATTTCAATTTACAAATGATACAGTTCACATGTAGTTTTCAGTTTACTTAACTGGTCACATAGATAATAAACATAGTGATCAGCTGTTTCCTGTGATCTGCCAGCACCAAGAATGAACATGTTCATTGTTCTTGTTTGTGCTGCATGTCATCATGGTCATAGCTAATATTGGCCGTACACAAGATCACTGATCATGCTGATATGAAGCATAACCAGTTCATTATCTGGACACTCCACAAAGGAATAGCCTATCACGGATACGAGAGCTTAGGCCTCTTAAGTGCTGCTATATATTGCATCATGTACATGTAGATAGGCCACCAAAATATTATGTATATGTGACCCGTCATATCGAAAGGTACCTTAAGGGTCCCACAATGAAAATTGATTTTTTGGTCTCATCTGAAAGATTAAATTTTAAGCTTTAAAATGACACCTTGCTTTTAGATATTCGATTGCAAAGTTACGTCCAAATTTTTAGAAGGCATCGGGCTGATTCAGAAAACTATATAGTTCTGAGAAAATCGAGTTTAAAGTTTCTGTACTGGTAACACTTGAATGAAGAAATGTTTTTCATCTTTGTTTAAAACATATGTCTTGTGTTTTGGATGTTGGACCTGATTATTATGATAGAATACACTTCAAAGGTAACATTTCTGTTGAAATTAGAAATTCTACCTTGGACGTGATTTTTGACTATGCTCAGCTTCATTGGCCCGTATCTCGTAATTTACAATGCCAACCTAAAGGTACCTTTAGATATATACTTGTATCAAAAAAAATTGTGCACGGATTAAAACTGATTTTGACCTTGATAAAAGCACTAAATCATAATTTTCTTGTTATTGTAGTAAAGCAAATTTAATAAGCTTTCAAATGCAGAAAAAATTATGGAAATCGGATGAAAAATAAAAAAGATATGACCAATTTTGTTAGTACGTCTCTTTTGCTTCCATTCCAATGGGATTAACACAGTTAAGCAAGATATTACATATCACAATTACGGGTTATGGCTTTATGATCTGTGCTAGACGTACTCACAAAATTGGTCATATCTTTTTTATTTTTTATCCGATTTCTATAATTTTTTCTGCATTTGAAAGCTTATTTAATCTGCTTTATTACAATAACAAGAAAATTATGATTTGGTGCTTTTATCAAGGTCAAAATCAGTTTTAATCCGTGCACAATTTTTTTGGATACACGTATATGTTTTATAATAATTATATTGTCAACAAATGTTTTAATCTTTATTAAACTGTGTTTTAATTATTTCAGGTCTGAACTGGATTGCTAATAATTTCCAGCATCCAGCAGTTGTTTCAGTCTCTGTCGCAACCAAGGGTTATTCGTATAGTGTTAATAATGCTGTGGAAAACTTGATTAGCCGCGGAATGGTAGTCTCTGTTTTGGCAGGAAATGGAGGTATTGACGCATGCGCAACGTCCCCGGCAAGTGCAAGAAATGTAAGGGTTACATTAAGAATAAATTGAAAATAAAGGAAAATCAAAATAAAAGCTTCATATGCAATTATATAAAACAAGATCTTTCATATTGTTATGAAGAATAGAACAGGTCGAAGTAAAAAAACGCGTAATATGCATTCACAAAACGTATTGTTTACCTCATACGTATATAGATTCCTACCATTCGGACCCCATTGAAAATAAGTTTGCAGAGGAAGCCAGGCTTAATGGGTCATCCGTGCATATGTCGGATTTGGTGTTTGATTTTAAACTATGTTGTTTTTTGTAATTTTGTACTATTGTATCTCTATTATTATTGTTCATTGTTCTCCGGAATGTGATGAATAAATAACAAACAAACAGACATACATACCATCTGATTGATAAAATGCGGGTGCTTGGGCTTAAATATATAGGCCCTAAAGATAAAGCCCGAGCATCAAGTTTGTGACTGGGCCTCTTCAATATATTATGCGTCGTATAACTCGAGCGTTACCCGCGCGACTTTAAATTTTGCTTCAGATTCTGATGAACACTTTATGGATATATATTTCTATTAATATTTAGGATTTATTTTCATATTCTGCATTTAAGTCAGGCCCGTAGCCAGAGGGAGGGGGGGGGGGGGGGGGGGGGTCGAACCCCGCAGGCGCTTTTTTTCCATTTTGATAATAAAGTATTATTTTTCTATCTTATTACAACCCATCATTTTTGGAACAGTTTTTGTTTTGTAACTCATCAACTAAACATTAAATCTGTATGAAAGTATATATTTCTAGAAGCAGAGTGACCTGGGGAACACGAAGTCCGAAAATGAAACAAGGTTCGCCAGTCCGAAAGCGTATTCTCCTATACTTGAGGGTTTGCTACACTGTTAAACGGTTGTGTAAAATTTTTAAACAAGTTGTGTAAAATTTTACACAACCCCTGTGAAACAAATGAACCTACCAACAGTTGTGTAAAATCTTACACAACCCCCATTGTTTAAAAAATTAAACAGCAGTTCAAACAAGCTCAGATTAAATAGTTGCTTCCAGATTATGCCCAGAAAACATTTGCATGAACAGAGAATGATACAAACCTAAATCATGTACACTTACCAGGGAAATGTTTGATTAAATTCCCCACTGCTCCTTGATCGTGCACTTCTCAAAAACTGCCATCTTGGATATGTAAATTATGTCGTTACATGCTCTTACGTCACATGACTTGATATTTTACGCAACTGTTGTGTAAACTGCAATTAGGCGGTAAAAATTATGTCACATGAATTGATTTTTACACAACTGTTTTGTAAACTTTTAATTTGGCGGGAATTTTTGCATCACACGATTTGAATTTGTACACAGCTGTTGTGTAGATTTTTAATTTGGCAGTAATTCTGACTTAAGCAACCAACATTTTACACAACTCGTAAATAATTACACATGGCTGCTTAAAAATCACGAAAAGTTTTAAACACTAATCTTACACAGCTGAGATTTAAACAGCCGAATAACAGTGTAGTCCAAATTTGAAAAAAAGGTATCAGTCCGAAAATAAGGTTCGCTAGTGAAACTACAGATTAGCGGACATTTTTCCCTTTCGTATATAATTGAACTGCATTTTCCTCGTTTTATTTACTAATTTTAAAGATCTTACAGAAAAGATGTATTTTTCATATTTCATGAATGTCCGGTTTGATGTGTAAGCTAGCTATATTTGTTTACAATGTAATAAAATTAACAATTTTTATTCCCAACGGTCAAACATAATCATATCTTATTCGAAAAACTCTAAATAGTTTTATCCATTTTATTTTAATTTTCTATTTGTATTAAGCCAATGGTGATTATAGTCATCAAAGCCCAACCTACCAACAGATCACGTCAAGATATCAAAATAGTTTTTGGTTATATTTAATTTATATTTAGTTATATTTTAAACATTAACTTGCTCATCGAAAGCTCATTTGCATAGGACCTAAGCATTGGCTGCCTGACGATCTATGACTATATGATGGACACCCCTGCACTCTTAGAAGGCCGGTATCAAATATACGAGTAGTTTTCGGGATCATTTTATTTTGATCCTTTAAGGATCACTTTTGATCCAAAATGGATCGTTTTGATCCTTTTTTGGATCAATATATACAAAAGGATCAAATTTTCCAGGATCATTTTTGATCCTTTTTTAGGATCATTATATTTTGATCCTTTTTGATTACAATATCAAATTTTTGATCCGTATTTCTGGATTATAATTTGATACGGAAAGGATGAGCTCATATTTGATACCGTGTTTGGATCTAAGGTGATTTTTGTCTCATATTTCATCCTGGCTTCGTATACTCCGTGTACGCTACATAGCAGGTGTTGTCAATAATGATATATAAATACGATAATTACACCCCGCATGATAACTGCCTCGCAGTGGCCAAGTGGTTAGAGCGATGGTCTCGTAGTTATGGTCACTGATACGTGCCGGCGGTGTGGGTTCAAGCCCTGCTAGGGTCACTCCAGTGATATATTTTTAGGCAGATCTTTTTATAAGAAATATTTGATCCTTTTTTCGGATCAAGCATTTTGATCCTTTTCTTGGGATCACTTTGATCCTTAAAGGATAAGCTCATATTTGATACCAAAAAAGGATCAAAATTGATCCTTTTTGTCTCATATTTGATCCTTGCTTTCTAAGAGTGTGTGTCTGCTACGGACCAACCTGGATCAACAAACAAACAAACAAACAAAAATGATTTATGAAACTATCAAACCAAGTAGATGTGTTATACCATTGAAGTCAATCTTACTGTAAAGAAAGAAAGAGTTCTTTAGGCTGATAGCCAAAGATAACCCAAAAAAGTCTCTAATGAAGCTTATTTCCATTGGAATCCTAGATCTTTCTTTAATATTCAGTTTTAGTGTAGGAGGAAAACCGGGGGACCCGGGGACAAAACATGCGGAAGCGAGCATAGACTGAAAACCAAATGCACATACAGCGCCATGATCGGGAATCGAACCCAGGACTTATTGGTGCAAAGCAAAGGAAATACCGCTTCGCTAACCCGCTTCCCATACGAATTCTCAACTCTTTATATATGCAATATTTCAAAATAAATGTTGAAACTGCATTACAAAGTTTCTAATTTGATATGTCCAAAACAATGAATGATCATTGCATCATACTGTTCTTTTCCGCAGGCGATAACTGTTGGAGCAACGAACATGAGGGACACAAGACCTGGGTTTTCGAACTTTGGAAGTTGTCTCGATATTTTTGCTCCTGGTGAGGATATCACGAGTGCATGGAGCAGTTCAGATACAAATACAAAAAAGGATAGCGGTACTTCTATGGCAACCCCTCATGTGTCAGGTAAATATATAGAGACTCCGTAAATCTGGTAGTATTTCAACAGGCAGCCGATTAACGTACATAAACCAATACAACTGGGCCAAACTGTTGAAATAGCCGAATTTGAAACAAATTGGTTGCAAGATAGCAATTTGTTTATTTTATCGGTCCATTATATAAAACACACATTTAAGTGTGTATAAAGAGTAGTAATGATGGGTTTCTTTCCGACATGTGTACGGTTGTTTGTGCCATGGGCGCAGACATTAAATTTATTTCTCACATCTCAATACTCTCAATTCCAGTCGCTTGGCAAATAACTGATTATTAATATTCACCACCAAGGTATAATCAAAATTCAATAAAATAATACAACAACAATAATTGTATTCTTAACACATATCTAAAACAAGATAAAGCTAAATAATTAACAAGTACATGACTAAATAACAGTAATTTAACTAGTTAAACTATCATTGGTTTCTCAAAATTATTCAAAAGTTCGTCAAACGAATACAATGAAGCAATGTTCACTTACGTGACCCAATTTGATCTCCTTGCGCAGAAGTTAAATATATAAAAATTAACAGCAGAAAATAAATTACTGTACGAATTTGGGAATCAGATACAATCTCAATAATTATCAGCATTATTAACAAAATATTTCTTAAAACCATAAAGTTGCTTTTATTCTAGTTGTGATTTATTCTAACTCAGTATTATCAGGCTTTATCTATCACGTGACCCTCCATAAATACATGGCCAGCCCAGAACACCATACTTATATAGTCTCGCGCGATCTCGCGCGAGACAATGACCATACGGGGAAGTCAATTAGGCCAAAAAAAAATTGTTTGGTTGCCCTCCACCGACCGACCCTATTTTTCAGTCCAACCCAAACTTTGCTTTAATTGAAAAAAATATTCTAAAAACATTTGCAAGACTTACCAAAAACTACAAAAAAATGTAATATTTTTTTGCTTTTTTCGATATTGAACCCTCAAAATGTTTAGGATGACCCAAGTCACTAAAAAAAGTATTTTATTGTTTTGATATGGATGTCGCGGGGGAAGTTGTGAAGGCAGGAGCGGCCGATCGACCTAGCAGTCCGTGGAAGAGTATTTAAAAAAACAATTAAAAAAAGAAAAAAACCGACCGACCGACCGACCCTCTCTGAAAAAAGCTGTGGAGGGCAATCAAAGAAATTTTTTTGGCCTTAGTCCGTATTTCTTCGCGTTCGCTTGCGAGGTCCATATGGACTAGTATTTCTCAAATCATAACAACATACCGAATCTTGCTGAATATTTAAATGAATTTATGATCATGTGTAGCCCATAATAATACCAAAATCATGAACAATTCTGAAAAAAATATCAATACGCAATGATTTGGTCTTAATCAATCCTAATCAAAAGTAGTCAATCTAATACACAATACAAAAGCACAGAGTTCACAGTGTTGTAGAATACAAGAGATATGCTATGGATCTCGTAACAGAGTCTGATTGCTTGTCGCATATTTCAAGGTTTAAAGATTATAGATGCTATACTCTGTCAATTAAGAAGTACAAACCAAAAAATAAGACTCTGCTGCAGATCCCTAGCATATTCCTTGTATATATTTTACAACATTGTGAGCTGGTAGTTTGATATAATGTCTAAGAGATTCGTAATAATTGATTAGGACTGATTAGAACCAAATCACTGGGTATAAATATATTTTGTGCCTGAATTTTTTTATGTCTTT
Organism: Ophiothrix spiculata; assembly: GCA_000969725.1. Classification (NCBI taxonomy): domain Eukaryota; kingdom Metazoa; phylum Echinodermata; class Ophiuroidea; order Amphilepidida; family Ophiotrichidae; genus Ophiothrix; species Ophiothrix spiculata. The sequence continues at coordinate 61,433 of JXSR01S000590.1, read as the reverse complement.
GGGATTATTTGAGATTTGTTGCTACCCCATGATAAACTATGAACACATGTTCATGTGAATAATCAGTAAGATTGGGTATATATAAACGTATCGCCCCGTATGGTCATATTGGTTTATGTTCGTGAGTCGGCTGCTTGGTTGGAACCTCAAAGTATATATAAGCTTGAGAGTTCAAAGTGCAGATGCACAAAAAAAAAACGAAGATGGAAAATGTGATTTCCATAGTCTGATGTTGGTCTTGGTTGATATGTTTGGCTCTAACTTTACTTTGGAACCAAAAACCAACCCGAATTAACAATGACAACCCGAATATACAGGGTATCGCAATAAAACCGCAACAACTTTGACATTTTTTTTCTGAAGGAGCAGGGTACAATTCTGGACAAACTCAAACTTTATAATAATATAATATATTATACTATTCGTTGTTACAAGATTTTTGTTTGAATCTCTGAATCAAAAATTATGGCACATGTTGTAAAGAGCCTCAAAATCTTGGTGGTTTGATTTGTTAATATTTAAAGATTAACCATTGGTGATAACAGAGAAAACGTCGAATGGAGATGGCTAAAAACATCGAATGGTTAGGAGAAGTATCTCTTGGACTCATTTCATGCCTTTAGGATCCTATTTAATGTGTCTGGTTGATTTGACACTGTTGCGCCCCCTTGAGTCTTGATGGACCAGATGAATCATTGCTTGAGTTCTTTATCTTCTCATTTCATATTGCAGTTATCGTCCACTGCACGCTACACCAAAGAGTAACAGAGATGACACTGCTCAAAACACGGCCC
>JXSR01S000590.1:44486-54900 GCA_000969725.1 Ophiothrix spiculata | reverse complement strand
ATACTAGTCAAGCAGGCTTGACTAGTTTGAAATTTGGCTTGACCAACGTCAAACTAGTCAGGCAAGCTGGACTAACCTGCATGACTAGTTTAAAGTTAGTCAAGCAGCTTCTTGACTAGTTTTTGTTTTCAGTGTTGGATAGCATCTCGGTAAAAGCAACCTGCATTTGAGTTGTTGTAAAAATTGCGTTGACTTGATGTTATTGCGAGTGTGAACCGCTTACAGTCAACACTGATAGGCATGACGTTGACGTATATAGCAGTGGACTTCTTCATTGATTTTTAAATTACAATTCAAATTCTTTCAAATGGTCTGTAAATGAAAGTAAGACGATTCGAGGAATCCAGAACCATTTGACATTTTCAAATCCGCGCTTCTGTTGCAAAGTTATGAAGGTTTTTGTATCACTATTTTAATTAATTTTGGAGAACGTATTTCAGGGAATAAATTTCTTTATTTTAGATACACCGCTAGTCAATATTCAAATTGTCTAAAGGGATATTGCACACACGAGGAGTTATTTTGCCCAACACATGCGCGGTGCATTTAATCAAGGAGGATGAATATAGGAGATGACACTTCGATAAAACCGTGGCTCCAATTTGTTTTTTAATTTCTGCGTCCCAGATTTTATTCTCTCGGACGAAATTACTATAGCGCTACCGACTGCGCCACTGAGGCAGTTGCTATTCAAGGGTTGAATAATTACTTTTATACGTACATTGATTTTGCGCACCGTTAAATATTCGGTAATACTGCCATCACAAAAATCGGGAACGATTTTGTTTGTTGAACCGTAGCCGCGTCGAACAAAATGGAGCTAGATGTGATATCTCTTTTTCTTATTCGTACTAAGTTGCTTTCAAATTGAGAAAAGGTCTTGAATTGGTGCTTTTATGTATACTCGGATAGTAACTCTTCACTGCATCCATCTATGACAGCTTATGACAAAAATGTCCCAATTCAACATGTTGAATTCGAAGCACTCGTATGTGCAATGTCTGTAGTGCATGAAGCTTCTAAGGGGTGCACCCGATAGTATGCCAATGCGCTAGTCCCACAATGCGCTAATCCGACACTGCGCTAGTCCGACTACACATTTTTCCTATACCTTAGAGGTGCGTCAGTCCGAAAATGAAAACCACTGCGCTAGTCCGACACTGTGCTAGTCCGAATTTTTAAATGAAATACACTGCGCTAGTCCGAAAAATGACATACACTGCTCTGGTCCGAATTTGAAAAAACACTGCGCTAGTCCGAATCTGAAAATCAATGCGCTAGTCCAACAAAAATGTATTGTGTATATTTCAAACAGAAATCCACTGCGCTAGTTCGAATCTAAAATCCACTGCGCTAGTCCGACATAAATTTCGGACTAGCGCAGTGTTGTTCAGATTCAGACTAGCGCCGTGTATTTAATTTTCGGACTAGCGCAGTGTCAGACTGACGCCGTGTCGGACCAGCGCCGTGTATTTCATTTTCGGACTAGCGCAGTGTCGGACTATCGCATTGTCGGACTAGCGGCGTGTCGGACTAGGAAAGCGTACCCGCTTCTTCTACGTCCATTGATTTGATGATTCGTAGCAGCATGGAAATACCTAAGAAGGCTGTAGACGATGAAACCCGAAGGGAGTGCTGTATTTAAACCACATGTCATTTTGAACTACAACACGTCGGTATATGAAATTTGCTCATTTCCAATCCTTATTCTATTACCATCATTAGGGACATGCGTGGCCTAGCGGATAAGTCCTCGACTGTGAATCACCGGGCATTGAGAGTCGTGGGTTCGAATCCGGTGGGCGGCTTGTGTAGTGTCATTGAGCAAGATACTTACCCTAATGTGCTCCTCTTCACCCAGGTGTCAAATGGGTACCGGTGTAATGAGACTGAGTGTCCCCCATAACCAGGCGTCCGGGTCTAATTGAACTACACGGAATATATCGCAATCGATGATTTATTGATCGCACATGTACAAGTACGTTCTACACAATTTAATAGTAGCTAGGACATTTCAGTCACACAGACGCTGGATTTCATTACACCTGTGCGCTGTATTTCATTACACCGGCTCTCTTTAATGCTGGGAAGGTAACAGACTCGCGGGGAAGGAGGTGTGGCGAACCCCTCACCGCAAATATAAAAATTGTGGAGTCTGACCCAAATGCTTCGCAAGAGATATGGGCACTCCGACATATGAAATACAGGCCGTCCCCTTTACCTTTACCTTATTCTATTACCAATTTTGAAATATATAAAAATATGAGATATTCTGAAAAAAAAAATCGTACATCTTTAAAACAAGTGAAATGCAAGTCGCTTTATTTAGACAACTAACAATTTAAAAGATCTATTATTTCAAAAAATGTTCATATCTACTAATTGTAGCTCAAATTTCACAAAATTTAGATAAATGATGTTCTTGGGTAATAAGTCATTGAACAATTTAGACCAGTGTAATGAGACTGAGTGTCTCCCATAACCAGGAGTCCGGGTCTTATTGAACTACACGGAATAAGTCGCAATCAGTGATTTATTGATTGCACATGTACAAGTACATGTACAAGTATACGTTCTACGGAGTTGAATAGAGGACATTCAGTCAAACGGACGCTGTATTTCATTACACCGGCCCTCTAGGAAAATTATCAAATTTCATGAATAAGATTTAGTCTGGACTCGGCAATCATCGTATCCTGACTGTGAGATTTTTATTATTACGCCTCTGTTATTACTGATCGGTATTGCAAAGAGTTTCGTTCAATTGCATTAAGGGGGACAAATTCTTTACTCAATTTTACGTTTTTGCAAGTTTATTTTGTACCATAACTTTTTAACAAAGTGCTTAAAGTTAATAAAAGTATACATTTTCTGAAAAAGATATGAACATGATGGGGACATTGATTTTTGACCAAAAATCTTACTTTTTTGAGAAAATCACAAAAAACACATTTTTTCAAAACAGGCTAAAAGTAACAAATTTAAAAAAAAAGTTGGCTTATGAATGTTTTTTTTTTAAGTTCAACACTTATTCTGATGTTGGGTTTTTTTCAGCGTTTTGGCCATTTTTTTGAATTTCTTGCCAAATAAAGTTAAAAATGACCAAAATGGAAACAAGTGAATTTTTGACAGTCCTTATTTGGCAAAAAATTGTTCAAAACCCTCAAAAATAAAAAAGCAACATCTGAATGGGTGTTTTGAATTAAAACTTCCATTCAGAAGTCATTTAAAAAAATACTTTTAGCTTGTTTGGAAACCAGAATTGCCTAAAAATGTATTTTTTGTAATTTTCTAAAAATTTGATTTTGGGTCAAAAATCAACATCCCCCATTAGGTTCCTTGTGAAAAAGCACTTCATTATGGTACAAAATAAACTTGCAAAAACGTAAAATTGAGTAACGTATTGCCCCCCCCCCCCTCCCTAAAAAGGTAACATCCCGCTAGGTTCGCTAGTCCGATTAATGAAATAAGGTTTGCCAGTCCGAAAATGAAATAAGGTTCGCCAATCCGAAAAGTATTTTCTACAGGTTCGCCAGTCCTAATTTGAAAAAAAGGGTCGTCAGTCCGAAAATAGGCTTTGCTAGTCCGAATTAAAAAGGTTCGCTAGTCCGAAAATAAATAAGGTCCGCTAGTCTGAAAATAATTGGGTTGCTAAACATTAAAACCAATCATTTTTCGGATTAGCAAACCCTATTTTATTTTCGGACTTGCGAACCTTATTTCATTTTTGAACTAGCGAACCCTATTTCATTTTCGGACTAGCGAACCTTCTGACTGACGAACCTTCTGACTGATGAACCTTCGGACTAACGAACCTTCGGACTAGCGGGCTGTAATCAAAAAATACAGTAAGAAAAACTTTATTTTAATTTGAATAATGCTCGCAGACGATTCACATTATCCTTTAATACGAACTATAAATTGCTATGCCCTGCAATACTCTGGCTTATTCTATGCTCCATCGCCATCATAGTATACTTATAATGGTAATTTACGAAATGAAGCGATGGCGGTTCAATTCACATATACATGAAGTTGTACAAATCCCCAACATTTGCTTTTACTATCCTTTGATTTGTTGATGTTTTCATACAGATTCAAATGCACGAATCATACCTTAGTTCAAATATGTTTAAATTATTTTGTAGGTCAGCTTTTTGTAAAATTTGCATATTTGCAAATCTTAATTCCTTTTCATTAAGTCTACCAGTCCATGTAAACCTATTGTGTGGTCTATTCATATTTACAAAACATTTAAACAAAGCAAATTTACGATTTTGTAAACCAATTACCAACAATGGGGCTCTCCACACGGACAAATCAATCTGTACTTCGCACATCTAAATGCATGTAGATTAAACTGGACTTCAGCAAACGATCGCACGAGCGTACTAACCGTGCGTAATCTAACGCGTAGATGCGTTATTTCCACGCACACCCCAGCGTGTCAATACGTGCAAATCTACATTCATCTAGATGCATCTACATTTGACGCTTCCGTGTTGAGAACCCCATTAACGAATTCTAGTGCTTGGTAAACGAGTCAGTCCTAAACAACCATGATTTAATAAGGATTGTGAAATTCTTAGGAAAAAATATTTTGATGCAAAAAATAAGGTCAAGTTGGATAACTGTATTCAAAATATTAGTGAAATGAAAGCAGCAAGCAAGGCATATAAGAAGATTTTGAAAGATAGTCACAGATTATATTACAACGATCTAAATATGAAGATCAAGACTATGGCTAATTCTGACCCTAGGTCATTCTGGAAACTGCTCAATAACAAAAAGACTAGAAATACAAATGACATGCCTTCCCTCGATGAGTTTCATGATCATTTTATGTCCCTTAACCATGGTACTGAAATTTCTCATGATTGTACTGTTAAGCTGAATGAGTATGCTAGTTCATGTCCTAATAGTTTTATTAATAACCCATTCACGGAGGATGAAATTGTAGAGTGTATTAACCATCTTAGGTGCAATAAGTCAGCAGGTGAAGATCTTATTGTTAATGAGTTTCTCAAATCTTGCTCTGGTACTATGATCCATATTTTTGTTAAACTCTTCAATTTAATTTTAAATTGTGGTTTTGTACCTACTGTGTGACTCAATGGTTTTAGTATTCCTATCTTTAAGAATAAAGGTGATAAGAAAAATGTTGACAATTACAGAGGCATTACTATCCTGAGTTGTTTTGGCAAACTATTCACCTCTGTGATAAATAAACGTTTAACAAGATATGTCAAGGAGACTGATATTATTGGTCATGAACAGGCTGGTTTTAGGCATGGATATATTCAACTGTTGATCATGTATTTACATTTAAATGTCTGCTTGATATGTATCTTGGCCAGAAAAAACGGTTATATTGTGCATTCATTGATTACAAGAAGGCGTTCGATAGTGTTAATAGAATTGACCTCTGGCATAAGTTACTTAGTAACAAAATCAATGGCAAACTACTGTTATTTTTAATATGTACAATCATGCAAAATCTTGTGTTAAGATCGGTGGCAAAAAATCCTCTTATTTTAATTGCATGGCTGGTGTACGTCAATTTATTATTTGCAATTTTTCTGAGTGACTTGGAGAATCATTTATCACACAAATATAAGGGTCTTGTTAATTTTAAAGAAAAAGTGTATAAGTTAATGGACGAGGATGATTGTGTTTTGTATTTGAATTTGTTTGTACTACTTTATCTTGATGACACAATTATCCTTGCTGAAAGTCAGATAGCCCTTATTGGTATGGAAGAATATTGTAAGCTACGGAATCTGACAATTAATGTTTTAAAATCTAAAGTTATTGTGTTTTCTAGGGGCAAAATTAGGAAAAAAACCTTCCCTTACTTTTAATTCTGAAATTCTTGAAGTTGTCGATGATTATGTTTACCTTAGAGTTGTTTTTAATTATAATGGGACTTTTAAAAAGGCTGTGAAAATGTTGTATGATATTGCAAATAGGGCTATGTTTAATGTCATCAAAAAAGGTAAATCCCTTTTTCTTGATATAGACACACAACTTAAACTTTTCGACTCTTTAGTGGTTCCATTTTACTTACGGGTGCGAAGTGTGGGGCTTCTCTAACCTTGACTTTGTTGAAAAATTGCATCTTAGATTCTGTAAAATTTTGCTTTGTCTTAAAAAAGTACCCCCTCAAATATGGTGTATGGTGAGTTAGGGAGATCACCATTAGAAATTAAAGTGAATACTAGGATGATTATGTATTGGTTTCAAATAGCATCTGGTGATACTTATTCTAAACTAAATAATATTGTTTACAATATCATGTTTAAAATGCACAAAGATAACCAGCTTGAGTGTAAGTGGTTTCACTGAGCATATTCAGTCCACTTTGAATAGCCTTGGATTAAGTTTTGTTTGGTTGAATCAAGGGCAGGGCATCAATAAACTTTGGCTGAAGCAAATCATTAATTTAACTCAGGTAGACCAGTTTAAGCAAAAATGGAGTTCAGAAGTATTTAATTCTAGTAAGTGTTTAAACTATAGAATTTTCAAAGACGATTTGTCCTATGAAAGCTACTTAAATATAATGCCAAAAAATTATCGTATTTTGTTAACAAAATTTAGATGCAGAAATATTAACATTCCTGTTGAACGTGGGTTATCATTTGAATTCCCCATATGACTGTAGATTGTGTACAAAGTGTAACTTGAATGACATTGGTGATGAATATCATTATATTTTCATTTGTAGTCATTTGGATAAAGAAAGAAAATGGCTCAATCAATTTTATTTAAGTCATGTATCAACTATAAAATTTAAACTTCTTTTCAACTCAAAAAGTAATGAGTTACTACATTTATGTAAATTCCTTATGCTTGTGAAACAAAAACTTAATGTATAACATTTTGTATCTTCCTAAAGATTATTTTTTAACTTTATATGCTTAATTTGATATCCAGGTAAATGTGTGTAATTGTGTTGCTACTTGTTGTGCTTTAGCATGTACAAATTATACTATGTTAGAACATGTACCTTAAAGGTTTCGTTCAATAAAACAAACTTGAAACTTGAAACTAGTCCTGAACTACTGTGAATTCATTTTGCAATAATAGGAAAGGAATTGGATATGTTTACGAGAAAAGAAAAATCACCTGAGTATAGTACTTTTTGGTATATTACCTCGAACAAAAATAAGCTAGGGCTACAGTGGAACAGGCCTTATTTTCCTAACCTACTAGTCAATGCTAATATATTAAACTACTAAATCAATAGTGTGTGTTTAAAGGACTTATTCATTCAGTTGACACATTCTATAAACGCACCACTGATTGGCTTAATATTTGGCCTTGTCAGCTATATCCTACTTTCGACCAATACAAAGCAGACCATTTTCACGAAAAAGTGGACATGAGAAAAATATTGAAAAAAGGATGTAACTATTCAATGAAAAATGCTACCACCATATATTTGGTATCAAAAGAAAGCTATTTTGAAGCTCTTTAAAATGAATCTAATTTTGAAAATACTGAACAAAAATGTCTATAAAATTTCTTTATTTTTGGTCAAATTTCTTGATTTTCATAATGAAAAGTAGTAATTTTTACTTAATTTTTTGGGGTGTTATTGTTCTAAATGGCTTAAATAAGGATCATATATCACATGAGGTTGTATTTTTTGATAATCCTGACCAGGCTTTACGGTTCAGTGCACCCAAAAATCAGCGGACAAATTGTCCTTTCGTAACCATGATCCCTTCGCATTTCGCATTGTTAAAACATAACCGTAGGGAATATTTTGAAGTGGAATGTGGCAAACTATTGCAGAAACACTAAGCGATGCATTCAGTAACTTTGAAATAAAATTTCTTCATAAATTTCATAACAATTTTCAAAAATATACTCTAGGTGAAAAACCATGTCCGTTTTGCTGACCTTCCGTAACCGACCTCATTAATATGCATATTTTGCGGCAGAGACATTTTTATGAAAAAATTCCTGTTGAATATGAATGCTTTCAGATATACTCAACTAAATATGGAATAAGTGTTATTTTATCTTATTCAATTTTGGCAATGTATGTGTTTGAAATACAGAAAAATTCTGTGATTGTCCTTCCGTTACCGTGAAAATGGCCAGCAAGCTTTCATGTGAAAGCTATCTCAGCTTCTAGAAAACCAATGAACTTGAAATTTTCAGCATATAAGAGGCTGCCCTTTGCTAATATATATTTAAAATATCAAACTGGTACTGCGTAAAATAATAATATTATAATTTATAGTCATTTATAATTAGGAAAAATAAGGCCTGTTCCACTGTACACGCCTTGATAAAATTAGTGACATATTCAGTTTTTGTAATCTAATCAGCTGTAATCTTTTATTATCTGTCTGTAATTTTGTAATCTGATATTATGGTGTGTTTTTTTTGTGTATTCCTTTTCTCCTCTATTTACACTATTATCCTATGTCCTCTTTTCTCACTCTTACATTTTCCTTTGCAACCCAACGAGCTGAGCAACCTCACATGGAGAGTAGGAGATGGGGAGGTTGTTCAAAGTAGTGGATGTTGTCCAATAGACGGACAATGATAATCAGACCAATTTGGGAACAGGTGATAAGGTTCGTTGATCCTTAACCCTCGTCTTCCTGAGCTTTTTTTGTAACACGTCTTCCAAAGGGAGGTTACCACCCCCTGCAGTGGCGTAGCCAGGATTTCGAAAGTGGAGGGGCCACAATATGAAGACGAACCGACAGAATTGTATATTGACCATGCGAGCGGAGCGAACTACGTGATCGGAACGAATAACGGGTGGGGTCCAGGGACCCGCCTTAGGGCCCCTGGTGGGGGTCCAGGGGGCGAAGCCCCCCGGAAGCTAATTGCAACATTTTTGGATTTATGTAGTTATAATGGTGCCAAAATCATCTATATGAGGTAATTTTTGCAGGAACCGACATTGACGATGCGGTATCGCAGGCCGGCCGGTCGGCTCAAGTTTACCGACGGGCGCTTTTTTAACCGACGGACGGTCAGTAATGGGGGGGGGGGGGCACTGCGCCACGGCCCCCCCTCTAGCTACGCCACTGACCCCCTGTGATTTTGAACTAGGGACCCCAAAGTTATATTTAGTGTTATATACCTCATATATAGATTCCAGTCCTCTGATTGGTTAAAAGTGAGGGCCTTGATTGAACTATGCCCTATAAATTTACTATGCCCGGGGCATAGCATTCACTATGCCCGCTCAATGTATTTTGCGTCGTGTAACTCGAGCTTTACGCGCGCGACCTAAAGCATGATGGTCAAACACGCGCTGCAGTGCGTGAGCTAGTTATCTTGTGCGCACAATACGACGCGGTCAGCACTGAAAGGAGAAACAAATATCGTAAATTTTCATCATGCGCTTTTAGTGCTAAAATGGTTCTTTTAACCAACCAGAGGACACAAATCTATATATTTGGTATATAAAACGAATATTGACTGCTTTTTGTTCGGGGTATGGTTAAAATTATTTCCCCTCGGTCATCTCAAGACCATGAATATTCATGGTTTTTAGATCACCTCGGGAATATAATTTAAACCATGCCCCTCAAAGCAGTCAATATTTGTATATTATAGTATAGGTAGGGTCTCCTCTTTCCATTGATACCAAGATCATGAAAATTGGTCGAGGCCTTACGTAATTATTACGTCACAAAATATTTCCGTACCGAAAAAAATCGACTTTGGGCAAAAATTTCCAAAATATCGTTCTAGATCTAAGTTCTAAATGTCCGATTTTCGTCGGGTTTTTGCTAATAAATGAAGGAATCAACAATATAACATGTCCTTTAAGTTTCAAGTCCATATCATGCAGATATTTTTCAAAATGGCGATTTAAAATTTTTCGAGGTTGCAACCACCCCCCCCCCCCCCCCCTCGGACTTTGACGGCCTAACATCACCCCATCTTAGGTGGTACCCCCTTTTTTTCCCATCAAAATGACTGCAAATGATGTAAAAACAATTACCTTAATGCTCAGGGTCGCTTTATTTTGCGTTTTGGTGCAATCGGTGATAATCCGTCAGGGGTGGTAACCATCCCAGCCCCTTAGGAAAGCGAGGGTTAAGGTGGTAACATCCCCCAACCCCTTAGAAAAGCGAGGGTTACGTTAAGGTCAATCAGAGTATTTGAAAAACCTATTTTTGACCCCTTTAGTGACTCTCAATGACCTCTTAATGAAACCATCGAGGTTTTATACTAATGATATCTCCATCATGAATCCAACAATTATATTTGGTTACCCAAGAGATCATAAAGTACATTCCTGCGTAATTTCAGATCAAGAAGAAGGGTACAAGCGAATAGTCCACCTACCATTTGCTTACAAACAAGCGATATCTTTATCACTACCGTTTTCATTATCGTCATTCCTAATGACTTCTGCTTGAAGAGTATTGCATTG
>JXSR01S000588.1:57852-72448 GCA_000969725.1 Ophiothrix spiculata | reverse complement strand
TTTGCAGCAAGTTTATTCCCATTATTGAATTCAATTTTGGGTTTGAACTGTCATGGCGACTGCTTTCGTCAAAGCCTGGCACAGAACAAAATGTAGCCCAGACTATGTATGTATGTACAGTCCCAGTTCAGTGTTCCTGCGGAGGCACTCCATTAGTGCAGTAGCCGTGAAAATGGCACAAAAGGTTTCTAAAACGGGTGACAAATTTGATTTTATCTTACTTTATTTAGCCAATTTTCAGCCTCAGCTTATAATTTTGATGCTAGCACCTCTTCAACTTTGTCAAAATTGATTGAATTCGACCAATCCCCAAAACCTTAGGAGGGAACACGGAGCAGGACCATTAAACCCCAGTCATACAATAGTTTGAGTTAAATAATTGAACACAGTATAAATGGTACATACATGTATATTAACAAGTCCATCCCTATACATAAGGGGCGCACCATAATATTTCCAGGGGGGGAAGCAGGAAGTTTTTTGGAAAAAAAATTCCCCGTCACAGGCAGAAGGAAAAAAAAATCCCCCCTGAACATGGAATAGGCAGAAAAACAGTAATTTCCAGGAAAAAAAATCCAGAATGGGGCATGAAAAAAAAAATTCAACCCCGAACCCAACTTCCTGCCCCCTCCCCCCGGAAATCTAATGGTGCGCCCCTAATGCTGCATTTATTTATAAAACAGGTGATTTATAGTGCACTGCACACTCATGACCGGTTGTAAATCACTGGGTCCCATGTTTGACATTGGACACACTCTTCATTACATCTGTTTATTATTACATGGAAACTCATAACAAAATATGATATATATGACAATTCCTGATATAAGGATTTTTCCTTGTGCCATAAAACCAATCTTTTTATTGTATTTAAAACCCTGATATAAAGAAATTTTGGAAGAGTGAAGTGGCTGTTTACAGCAACTTCATTTTGAGTTTCCATAGTAGTAGCAAGAGAGACTTGATACATCGTTCAATTACCCAAACGAGTGTCATTTCAAACTAAAATGGTTTATAAACATTTCACTGAGATCATTCACTCACTTGAGCCTCACAGTTTATGAGTTTATTTAAGTTTCTCCTATTCACATCCTAAATGGGGGTTTTACCGTTACCATTTTAACATCCGGGTTTGAAAAAGTACCCTATTTCTTGAAACCCTAAACGCATTATACTTGAGCCAAATTCCAAATTCTATAAGAATATCTGTCTTAGTTCAAATTTTATTTTGTTTTTCATGTTTTGCATGTTCAATATAACATCAAGTGCATTAATAAAATCAATATTTCATACCAAAACTGCAATAAATCCATCCCATTACATGGAGCTGCTTACACATTGCACTTCATCTTAGCTGCTTGTATAAAACACAGCTCTTTCGAGTTGACATCACAATCGATGTCAACAAATTTCTCAACATGTAGAAGAATCGGCTTATACCAATAAATTGACCACAATTAGCATCAATTCATTATAACTCAATAATTTGAAAAATATAGACTTTTTAATAGTATTTCACAAGATATAAGTGTAATCACCTAAACATGATTTTTCCAAATAATGCCCAAGAAACGAAATGAGGTAACATTTTTGAAAATAATTTCATCAAAGCGCCTCCAACTTGCCAGCAAAATAGCATATGTTACAACCAGCTCTGCTTATTGGTTCAAATTTATGGTTTACAAGCAATCAAACTAAGGTCTTGAGCTTGTTTGAAAACAACACTACAATTGAATATAGGAATACTAAAATTGCCATTCAAAAATCAATACTGGGCATTGATTCTCTCACTTCTTTTTGTACGGGTAAGGCAGCGTGGACTTGGGTCAGTATGGTTTTCCTATATTCAATTGTCCAGATGAGATTGTACAAATTAAGCAAATACGTACAATTATTGATACTGTCTGTTGAATAGTCTTTGGATTTTTTCCTTTAACACACAAAGATCATTAATAATTAAATTTCATTAGTGAGCACTTGTCTGTAGTGAAATACGCAGTGATCTCTGACCCTGGCCTACATTTTCACGTTTTTGTTTGCATATATGCTCAAGACTCTGCCTACATTTTCACGTTTTTGTTTGCATATATGCTCAAGACTCTGCCTACATTTTCAAGTTTTTGTTCGCATGTACGCTCAAGACTCTGAGGATGCGTTCACTAATTTAATCCAACTATACAATCATACATTCTTAATCATCTACTGGTAAAGAAACCTAAAACCCAAACCATTGGACCAAAATCTTTTAATTCATGCTTTGTTGTATTATCCAACTCTTTAAATACATCTTAAAAACACCTTGCAATACAAGAACTTACAGTCAATTAACAAGGTTCAACGTTGACACAAACTCTCTTGACCTTAGCTAAAAAAGATGCATCATTTTTGCTGTTTCTAAAACCTGTTAGAACCATGGCATTTAAAAAGGGGAATCTGTACTCAATGCCATTACGGCCATTTTGATTTCACTGCCGTGTAAATCCTCTGGGACAGCAGCCATCTTGGATTGTTGCTCATGGAGGGCGAGTTATTGTGCCTCCGGTATTTTACGGCTCCGCCTGCCACACTTCAAGAGTATTCGCAACGGATTCGCTTGAAAATTGGCGTACTTTGATCAGAGCAAATCTCAATACATGCTAGTTGTAATGCAGACACGGTTTGCACATGAAACAAAATGCACACGCTGTATATGCGTTAAGTGAAAATTTACGCGATCTCCTGGATATCGGGCCAAACTCCGAATATACCCGGATGTACAATAACTCTGCTCCACGAGCGACACAAGATGGTATCCCGATTCCCCTATAAAAATTCCTTGGTTAGAACACATTTTGTTCCAACACAAAACTCAATTATACATTTGTACCAGGTCAACAGATTTCAAAAGGATTTATGTTGTATATCAAAATAATATTCATGACCAGATTAAGAAATCCTTTCAACACATAAAGTTGAAAACAAACACTTTCAAGATGCTTGTTCTTAAGTCCAAATTAAATATTGGTTTAAAATGTAACAATTAGCAGTAGAACAAAAATATTGACAAAATTCAACTAATATGCAATTTAGTAGAAAAGAAATATATAATAATTTCTAGATATAATCATAGTGGACATAGGCAGGGTAACAGTGTTCTAGGAATTGGGTATTACTGCAAGGTTGAAAATCGTGATTTCATTACAAGGTCATTTATACAATGTAAATAGGTGTATCAGGTAAAACATGTATAAATGGGATGTCAGCACTGAATCATGAAATACAAACATATATTTTACAAGGAGTGGCTAAAGAGTGATATTTGTTGGGGGACATAAAACAATATTTTCCCATACCTTTGCATGATTTTCTGTTGTTAAAAAGTGAAAAGCAAACAGTAATTTTACTTTTCTATTTTACACCACGTTATTTTTTCACCTAAGATGTCTCGGCAGCTGGTATATAAGGGAAGCAACATTATATTGATCAAAATAGGCTAAAATTGCATTTTAGATAAACAATACTCATGCCTGTACCAAGTGATTGATTTGTTACACCCTGTTAGTTCTTGGCACAATACGGAAAACATCTATGGTAGGGTGCTGTCTCACATGTGAATATCTTCTGTTTTTGTGCGAACAAACAGGGGGTACTTAACACCCGAGGAACCATTTCACTGATGCCCCCCCCCCCCACCCCTAGAGTTCAAAAATCAGATTTATGACAAAATATCATCTTATTTTAAGGATAAGTCTTTGATATTGAAGCTAACTTGTTAGTTAGCCACATTATTTGCAGGGTCTAAAGGTAGTAACGATGTAAAGAAAGTTGAGACAAATACCCATGTAGTGGCAAGAACTCCAGGCCTTGGCGGCTCTTCTGGTGCAGTGTCCTCTGCATCTGCTTCCTCACCCTCTGTAGCCTCCTCTGTTTCTCTATCTTCTTGACTGTCTGTGGCATTATTGTCCTGGTTGCCATCTGGATTTTCCTCCTGTAAAACAAGAATCGGTCAACAGCATTAGCATAGATTTTTAACTAACCACACAATTAGCCTTTATACAATATACAGATTTTATGTTTTACAATTGAACTGAACAAATTTTGGCTTGAATGTCGCTTGTTGCAAATTTCTAGTCTCATTTGTTCAATATAAAGTAAAAGTACAGCCTGTTTTTTCACTGGTTAGACAAGACTCCACTATAGTGGATTGAAACTATTTTTGTTTTGTGTCACCACAATTCCTTAATTATATTTCTGTTTCCATAGAATGCTTGTACCCCTGATATAAAAATCAGGTCCATGCATGAAATCAGACTTGCTTGCGGACCTTTCACCATCTACCAGCTAACTGTATCAATACTAATGGTAAGGTGAGGATTTTCTGTTCTTGACTCGCAATCTAGGTGAAGAAATCAGCCATATCTCAGATCGAGCTGCAGATCAAAACCATTTGATTGGAACAATACTGTGATTGTGGGCAGAGAGAGTGATTGTTACAAATGAGCAAGGAGGCCATTTATATTAGGAAACAAGAAAACACTATGAACAGGGACGAGGGGCAATATCATCTATTTCACACTTTTGAAGATCTGCTAAAGAAATCGCATGGCAAACCTTGTTAGTAAGCAGTAGCAGTCAACAAGAATCGAGAACAGAAAAATGCCACTTCACTATTAGTGTTGCATAAGTTAGCTGTTAGCTGATGAAACGTCCGCAGGTAAGTGTGATTTCATGAACTGGGTAAGAAAATTTCAATATTTTAAATCTTGAATTCCTTCAACAATACTCGTACCTATCAGGAGCAAATTAGCTAAAAGCGCCTGTCAGTGGATTTAAACCAATGGCTCTGAATGCCATATGATAAAGAATCAAGGACTTATACCGCTTTTCCACATGCACCTCTTTGCAGCAACAGGTAAGGCTTTAAATGTTTTAAAAAGAGACCGACTCATTCCTGTCAATTATTTTATTTCAAGTCTTTACTATCAAACACAGGATTCCACTGGATATCAAACGTCTATTCTGATATCGTTGGTCCTCATTTAGGCCTAAATAAATGTTTGTTTGCCCTACTGTGGAAAAATTGAAATTTTGGGTAGGTCGGTCAATTTTGTAATTTTTTTAACACTTGCATAAATTAAGAGTTTATTGCAGTGAAGGGCTGAGTTAATGATCAACAATCATGGGTCATCAATTAGAGGAGACACACATTTCGTACTACTAAGCGTGAAACTTGCTACTGCTAAATTTCACAATTTCCGTTGAAAATGGTGGGTTTCAATATTTTAGGTCTTTAACCCTAACAGTGCCCACCGTTTTTAGCTTTTTCACGGGGAAGGGGTAAAATAAACTAAGTACAAACACGTCATAGGGTGGGGGAGGAAGAAAAAAATCGCGCGCAGCGCGCGCGCCGGACCCGGGGCGCGAACCCGCGACCTCTGGTTTCAGAGGCGAGAGTGTGGGCTTCGTGCTACGGGGGGAACTCAGGCAGGCTAGCCATTCCGTGTTTAGATATAGACTTGGGTGATTGCGTAATGATTGATGGGTGACGTATTTGGACTTAGGCTTTGAATGGTTTTGTATGATTTTACACTGTTAGGGTTAAAGGGGAAAAAAAAAATCCCGACCCAAATTTTTGCCATTTTATAGTCGGTCGCAGAGGGCAAACAAGGTCGCAGAGGGCAAACAAACAATTTTTTTAAGGTTTTATTTCAATGGAATAATTAACATGCCCTTTTTGGCTCCTAATCACCACATGACTTGGTATTCATGCCGTCTTTAGTTGATTTCATAGACAATTCTATCTTCCTACCCCTGCTTGGTTATTGTCTTGATCCTGTTGGTCCCCAGCCTCCGCTGCTTCCTGGGCTTCTCTTACACCAGGTCTGCCTCTCTGTAACTGGAACCAGCCACCTTGATACCTAAAAGTTGCATGCAATACAGTAGTCTAGTAAGCACAATATAATGATAACACAATGATATTTCAGATCCCTAAGCATTGATTCAGCAGGTTGAGGATTTGTGCATTTTTATAATGAAGTGGAAGTTTTGGTACAAATCTGGTGGACTCTCCTGAATCCTAGTGTCATTTCTTTTCAAATGTGCATACTTAAATCAAGATCAAATCAACACTCCTCAAGAAAAATAAAAAGTTACATTTGTCAACTATTTTCAAAAGATGTCTGGTTTAGTTAAAAAATGTTTTCATATATATTTTCTATGTATTCGTATGCAAAGTATGTTTAAAAATCGTTCTATTGGCATAATGCATGATGATAATAAGTTAATAAATTTTTGACACCTCGCAAATTGTTTTGGCCACCAATCCCACCCCATCCCCATCCAAATCTATGATAATTGCTAATAAATTTATTTGCAATTAGGCCTGGGACTAAAACTTGGGTACCTGTCCGAGCTAAGCTTAACCGGGTACAAAAATTTCCATAACCGATTACCCAAAATGAGTTTTATAAATTAACTGGAAAAAAAATTGTTCCAAAGTTGCTTAACTAGTTAACCATAAATCAGTCGCACATAGAGGTAGAATTTTCGATGTTTTGATGTTATCAGAAGATGACATATATTTTATGATGACAATTCATACTAACATCACTGACCAGTGTTTCATTAACATCCTTAACATTGATACATTCCAATCAACTCATAACTAAATCTAAATGTTTGGGTACCCAGGTACCTGCCCAAACATTAAGTAGGGTACTGAAGTACCCGGAAAGTCCCAGGCCTATTAGCAAATGTGACCCAGGCCGATTTCACCAACATATAAATGCACCATTAATACATTGTCCAAACCTATTGTTAACTTGCGACAACTTCTTGACCCTTCACAACATTATGAAGGATTTGAATTCTACCCAGGTCAAATTCCTAATACTTATGTGTTGTACACGGACAAAGGGGATTACGTTTTTGTGAGATCCAGTCTAGCTATGAGCCAAACCCTTTGTAGCTATGATGCATCGTAATTGTTTACTGAAATCGACCCCAGGGCTTTTTCATTTCACTTTCATGAAGAAGAGTCAGTTTAGTTTGATTAAAACTTGGACCTCATTGTAATGTAAAATGAATTTGTTCAGAATGTATACTTACAAATAAATAAAGACCATAGCAGTAATGACGACCAAGAACCTATTCAACGATGAGTAAAAGTACACGATGCTCAGCAGGACTCCCATACGGCAAAACGTATAGATCCAGTCCAGCCAATCACGGTTACCGCCCTCTTGTTCATCATCGTCTACAGCTGCTCCAACTCCTGCGTTCATTCGCATGTTCTGATTGGCCGGAGCTGCTGGGTTAGGGGCTGGAGGGGGCGCTGGGACCCCTTGGTTGATTGGTCCCTGTGGGGCTCCTAGGTTAGCTGCTGCTGCAGGTTGAGGCACTGCTGGTGGTGTTGCTGGGGGTGGCACATTGGTGTGGAGCATACTGGCTGTTGCTGAATGCTGCATTGAGCTGGAAATGAATTGTAAATTTTAAGTGTTATAGTAAATTATCCCTTTACAATGCATAACTATATCCTTTGGCAATTCTGGATCTGAGTGAATCCTAAAAAAAATCTGGAGGAACAATAAACTTAGTACCATACCCACAAGATTGTAGCGAGAACAGATTCTGACTTCAAATTTCCTTGGTGCATGCTGCTCAGGGATACACACATACTTGTATCTGCAAATGCCCTGAACAAGGAAATACAATGTACAAAGCTAACACACACTTTACTATCCAACCGAATAATCCGTAAAGGAATTTTGCAATTATGACATCAAAAAGTATTTTGGACTGAAAATTCATGATTTTTGGCAAAAATGGCCACCTTTTTAAAAATTATTTTAACTAAATGTTGAATTTTTCATTGGTTTTTTTTGCTAAATAAACAACAATTCTCCCACGTCCTGCAAGTTTCAGATTCATACCATGCAGATATCTTAGGTGGTTCCTCAAAATGACCACAAAGGTTGTAAAAAATAAAACTTTGTTTTGCATTTTTGTGTAATCGGCGATAAACCGTAAAGGGGGTGGCCATTAGGAAGACGAGGGTTAAAGAACTGACCTGAAAATCATCCAACCATACATAATACATGATCAAGGAAAATACATTGTACCCTTAATGCAATTAAAAACACCTTTGGTCGGCCACATTTTTATGAAGTTCCAACAGTTCTTGTATGTTTTCACTACATAAGCAAAGACTGGAATCCATGTTGTAGGGGTGTGAGAGTCATGTGATATAAAGATTTGAAAAGGCTGAAAATAGTGACAAAATGCCCAAAACAGGCTGAAAATAAAAGAAAAAGCTCAAATTAGGACTCTTTTGAAGGCATTAAAAAAGCTGAAATCAGCTTAAAAGCTGAACTCTCACACCCCTGATGTTGACAAACACAACACAAAAGATATTGCCACTTACTACTGCATATATTGAGCCATTTGTTGTGCATACACCTGTTGCATCCAATAGGCTTGTTGTGCATTGGGCATGTAAGCTTGCTGTTGTTGACCATACTGCATGGGATAATTTGGGTAACTGAAAATAATCAACACAATAATGGTAAAAAATAAGTTCATACTTCCTCTTTTCGACTACTGCAGAAACTTTAAGGTGATGAGCCCTTTGAAAGTTTGTATTTTCAATATAGAAAAATCAAGCCTCTACCATGGAAAATTATCACAAAATAGATGTAACTTAATGGTACAGGAAATGGAAATTTCCTGTTCCAAATTAAACCAGTTATTTTCAGATTTGACCTGTCATTTTTTTACCTATAAGTGGAATTTATGCCTGTCTTCACTGAGATTGCCCATCCAGAGAGATGAGGTGCAAGCTGAAACCTACATTGCATTTAGGTATTCAAACATGCTACAGAGTTGTTCATCGAGAATCAACAATGATGCATCCATGCGTCCATGTATTTTTATCGCGAGAAGGTGGATATAGCCACCCTAGCATGATAAAAATACTCCCGACTCATCGGATGCAGAGTTGTTGATTCGTGATGAACTCTGTAGCATGTTTTCAGCAGAATCTGAAGCATCTGAAGCAAAATGCTAGTTTTTAAAATGTTTGTTGCATTGTCATTTTCAACCGTTACTAAGTGCCAGTCCTTGCACTTACTCAAGTTCCCAGCGCGCAATAAACAGTGTGCCGACTTAAGTGTACAGCGTAAACGCACCTCCGTACATGCTGTGCTGTGCACAACGCGCTTATTTGATTATCAACTGTTTATTCAACAGAAATCAACAACGGCGCGCTCCAGTATAAGAAGATACGGGGAGTTGTTGAATTCTAAATGAACGAGCCTGTTTTGTTACAATCTGCTAACAATGCAATGTAGGGACCAATCATTATGTAGCAACCCTTCTTAGCTATGATGGATAGTTACACATATTTTCATGTTGCCATAACAGCGTCAAATTTTTGACGTTTGATGTTTAACACTGAACATAAGTCACATGTTTTGATTGTTTTCATGCAAGCACTGATAATGAAATAGAAACATCTGAAGTCACCATCACAATTTTTTGGACGATGCAAATAAACATCCAGAATGCGGGGCCCTTATTATGCATGCACTGGTACTCTTCAATTTCTGGTCACGTGATCGATTTTGTTCAGGAATTTTGGAAGAAACTTTAAAGAAGGCTGAGTGGTGAGTGCTTACGAGGGATCATCAATGCATCACAAAATGATGCAATCAACTCCATGTAACTTAATATCTGCCATAACAAGATACATGTATCCAAGAACAAGGTTCAAACGCATTGGCTCGTATTCACAAAAGGGGAATAACTTTTTATTTTTTCATTGGTGACGACATATTGTATTCACAAATGAAGAATAAAGTTATTCTACAGTCTAGTTATCCCAAGCTGTATAGACCCAACTTAGCTCAGGGCTCTGAACTATCTCTATTTAAAGAAGAAAAAATCTAGGAATAAAGTTATTCCTGGAATAACTTTTGTGAACATGGGCCATAGTTTTAGTAGTCGGTGCACACCAAACCAAGCATCTGAAAATATCTTCAAAACACAGCACAATAGAAAAAAAAAAGAAGAAATTACAGGGGAACCTCTTTAACTTGATATCTGTTAACATATAACCCTGATAACACAAATTGACTTCCCTAGTCTCTGGCACTGAATTTGTAGGTGTAATAAGGGATGGAGGGAGGGTTTCTCAAATTTTGTGATTTTTATCTTTTTTTATGAAAAATTGCTGAAAATAGGCTAAAAACTGCAATTTTGGTGGCAGCAGTGGGATTGTTTACATTTTTTGACATATTTTGAAATTATTCTGTTTGTTTCATTTGAAAGTCTACCCCAGCCTTAAATTAAACTTTCATGCTCGATGATGCAAAAGTTGTAAAGTAGAACCTCTTTAACATTGAATCCGAGGGATCATACAATTGTGTTATTTGGATTTTGTGTTATAGCGTTTGTTTCTAAATTCCAAAAGGCGAAAAAAGTTCAAAATTTTGAGAATGCAAATTCTAGTTAGGCTTTTCCAGAAATTTTTGGGGCAAAAAATATGGTTTTTGGCATTTTTTTGCCAAAATCAACATTTATGGTCAAAAACCGATATCACCAATATGTTCAGGGTAAAAATCCACTCCAAATGTATACTTTTATATGGTTTATGCATTTAGTTTGAGAGCAGTACAAAAACCGTTTATATGCTAGTTGAAAGTCTACCCTAGCCTTAATGGAAAGAACACTTACGGATATTGAGGATAATAATTCGGATAACTAACTCCACTATTCATTCGATGCCTTAAGCCATCATTGTTATTTGGTGATGTTGTACTAGTACTTGACCTTCTAGAGCTCGGCGTACTTGAGTTTGACTCTGATGACGACGAGCTGTGAGTTGAATTTCTTTCTGCTGGGTTGCTGGTATACGTACTGCTACTCGACATTTCTTCTGATAACAATGAAGAGCACACTAGATGAACTGTGTGTTGCCTTGTGTCATCATGCTGAAAAGTAACAGTTGTTGGATTAAAAAATGTATGCATGCCAGATCAAACGCTTGACTTCTCAGTTTTTACCAACTCATATATTTGCATGGTGATCTGTTTAATCATCATGATCACGGTTCACAAAACAGCCCAACACAAACCAGTAACTTGGCACAAGTGATTTTGAAGGTACAGGGGCAATTTTTTTTTAGGGGGAGGGGGAAGATTCGGGGGGGGGGGGGGGGGGCTAATCAGCAAACGTTCCCCAGATTATTATTTTTGTAAAGCGGTGAATCTATTTAAATTGGCGCTGAGTCACCATCGCTTTCTTTTGCTCTTTCTATGCATTATGGGTTCAAAATATCTTGGACTTAAAAAGTATTCAAACAAAATCTCAAAAGAAGCTCTATCCTTAAAAACACTGTTCTTTTGGCAGAGCGCTCCGGACCAGTTTACACAGAGACACCACCAAGAGCATTGCCTATTGAAAATTCCTGGATCCAGCACTGACAATGACAGCAAATATAATTTTAGATCAATGACAAACTAAAAAGGCATACGTACCGGGCATCTTGGTCAAAATACTTGAAACAAATGACCTCCCTGGCAACATATGAACAGGGTCCATCTGTCATCAAGATGGTTGGCAGGAACCAGATCTCAGTCAAATTTTAAACAAGCACACAACAGAGTTTAAGGCCTTGCTGACTGGCACTAGAATGCCAAATTACCTGCCTATGAAATGTTGTGATGAGGTCTCATTTTTAGTGTAGAGCACGCATACTTTGAAATTTCACAATCAACATGGGCAATCCCTTTAATAGGCTATATTGCTGATCCATTGATAATTGGATTTTGATCATCTGATCTATTGTGGGAATGAAAAGGGCTCAATATTTGCTGGATAGCTTATCACATGTGCTTAAAGGGGCAATTTATGATCTACTTTTCATCCTCATGGACACCACTATTAAAATTGAGTTTTTCATCTAGTAATAATTCTTGACTGGAGTATGTTACAATCCCAAAAGCCCAAACCATTCTTTCAAATGTTGCATTTTTGAGAAAAGTGAGAAATTGTGTCATTTTCTTATTATTGTCAGGGCCCGACAGTAATTACAGCACAGTAACCTGTGGGGATTTTTAAATGCTGAAAAGCTTGTAACTTATTGTCGGCAAATTGTCGGCCATACTCGGTGGCTTGCAATAGGTGGACATTGGATCGGGATGTGGTCGGGGGTTGAAATCCCAGGGGAACCTGGAAATTTCCGTATGATGTATTCTGACTTCCATAGTTTTAGTGTTTGGGAGTCAGGGTTATATTATTACATTTGAATAAATCACTCACCTGTCTTAAAACATCTTTTAGAACTACATTGTCTTGTAAAAGTTTGCCAGAATAGATGATCCTTTGATTCTTTTCAGTCTGCAAATGAAAACAAATTCCAACATAGTTCAAAACTTTACACTTGAAATCATAGTAATATATATATTCTGCAAAAGAAAAATAATAACTTTTTTTCGTTGGAAATTTCAGTACTGTATCTGGGTACAAAATCTGCCGATCAATTACCTGAACTGGACAATAAAATTACAGAATTTAAACAAACAATTGTGTGTTCAAAAATTTATGATAAAATCATCATCTGATCAAAGTAAACATGATAAAATCACGACTCCAGTAGGTTTTTCGTGTAATTGAGACATCGTATGGTCGTAGTAGACCCGCCAAACTTCTCATTTTTACATTGTAAATGCTCAATTATCAATACGGTCGGGTACGGTCGTCCGGAAAATAAGTTGGGTATCCGGGTAGCAAATTACCGGGAAAGTCCCAAGCCTACAACAAAGAGACAAGAGAATTACTGTATTGTTCTCATATAGGCCGAAAAATTGTTATACTGGCATAACCCAACCGACCCTAAAAATAGGACCTACCCTACCCCAGAAATGTATTCCCCATGGGAAATACTAAAACAGTGATGGTTGTGGCAGCTAATGGCTATTCACTGTACCTCGTTGGGAAATGTGGCCACATACTACATTTTAGCATCAGGTTTGTTGAGTTACATAGGGGACTTTGCCCAGGATATAATGCGCAACTCTATATGGAATTGACCAACACTAAAAAGTAGATGGTAAAAAAAGAAAATCTGTACCTTCCATAACCTATTTATGCTTGGTCCGTTGCGTAAATAACAACGTTTTTTCACTTACACCCACTGGGCCTCCTAAAACTCATTTGACCACACAGACAAAAAAATACAACCTTTCAGTCTTAGCCCATACAGCAAAACACACAAGGTTTGTGTGCGAGTCATACATAAACTTGAACCTGCAAAGACTGCTCGAAATCCTCATGCAGCTCAGTATACAATGCTGTATGCTATAGAAATTTGATTGTATGGTCCAGGTTGGTTAGGGTTAATACGGTATTTGGTTCTACAAACCTGGCAATACTAAAAAACTTACCGGTTTATTTGGGTATACAGATGACAGGTGTGTTTTAAGGCGTTTCACAGTCCAGTCTAGGAAGCACTCAATAGTCTGATCTCCAACCTTTTGATTAGGAGCTTTTACAACTAACGTTATTGGTACACCAGTTGGTAAACCATCCATATTGTCCAATTTTAAAATAGTTCAGTATTTCTATAAAGATGCAGCACAATTCATTCAACTTTGGTTATTTAGATCTTGTCAGTGATTCATTACTTCATTCATATAAAGACACGCCACAGAATCTACACCGAGTGTGTTGATATTACAGATCCAGTATGACCATTCCATGGATAAACACTGTATTCCTAGATCATTGGATGTTGGTATCTGCAATTTACAGAAAAATAATTTATGCTATTAGTGGGAGGGAGGGGGCAGATTTTATCTGAAAATAAAACACCATATCACTTGTAATTAATATTTGTTAATTATGGACTAATTTTAAAGGCATTAATTAGTATTCTGTTAGCAATTTACAGTAATTGTATTTTCCAGACTATTAGTTACCCTATAATTTAGCATTGCTCAAAACACCATTCATACACAAATTACACAAAATCAATAGTGTGTGTTTAAAGGACTTGATCAGTCAGTTAGTACATTCTTTAGCACCACTAATTGGCTTAATATTTGGCCTTGTCAGCAATACCCTACTTTTGACCAATACAAAACAAGCTTTCATGTGAAAGCTATCTCAAGCTTCTAGTGAACCAATGAACTTGAACTTTTCAGCATATAACTGGTTGCCCTTGGCTAATCTTACTATAATTTGAGAAATGTTGTGGGTGAGTTTGTGGCGGTGCTCCGCGAATTTTGATTTAAATGGAGAGAAATTTACGGGAAAGATTAAGGAAAACACGGGGAGTGACATGAACTTTATTTGGTCGAAAACTGTCAACTGGTTGCTTCAAAAAGTGCAAAAAACCGGTATTTTCGGACCATTTTTGAGCTAGAAAATGATGTTAGTCGCTACTAGGCGAGTGCGCGAGTAAACAAAACGCATCCAAGGACATTGCGTCATGCACGCAATAGCAACACACCGTATTAAATCTTGTGGGAAAAACCCTGGTTACTATTTAGCGTATATTCATGTAAGGGGTGGGGATGCAGGTTTTTTTTCCTGGGGGGGACTGGGGGGGGGGACTTCG
>JXSR01S000588.1:32713-44708 GCA_000969725.1 Ophiothrix spiculata | reverse complement strand
TTGTAAAATATGCCATTTAAACCATTTTATGCATAAATTATGCAAATTAGGTACTTAATTAGCATATTTTGCGCCAAAATTGTTGCTGGATCCAGTTCGGCTCCGGGTCTACCCAGTCACCAAATATCATTAATGGAAGGCATGCGGTTTCCGAGATATGCTCCGGACGGCGGACAGAAAATAGGATCGCTATGTCTCTTCTGAAAATTTTCAGGCGAGACAAAAACTAAATAATCCCAGACAATGTAAGTTTGTGAAAATAATATATGTCTCAAATTGCTTTGATGCGGCAAAAAGGGACGAAATCTATGCCTTGAGCATTTGACGCTCTTGAAGGAGTTGGGACACTTCCAAGTTTGGGTAAGTCGTAAAGATCCATGGTGATTTTTACGACCTTTCCAA
Source organism: Ophiothrix spiculata (assembly GCA_000969725.1). NCBI lineage: Eukaryota > Metazoa > Echinodermata > Ophiuroidea > Amphilepidida > Ophiotrichidae > Ophiothrix > Ophiothrix spiculata. Next base: position 44,306 of record JXSR01S000588.1, on the reverse strand, counting down.
ACTGGGAAAAGTGTCCAAACTCCTCTAGAGCTTCAAATGCTCACTTTTAGAAAACTTATGCATGAATTTTCTTCACCTTTGCAACAAAACATGTAAGGACATCACAAATTGTTGTCACCGACACTGTCTGGTTCCATTTGGTGTATCAACTATGTTGAATTGAAATTTTGATAATTTCTTTCTGGGACACAAAGTTCTAATTACAAGATAAACCTGTGCATTGAATACTTTTTCAGCTTTAGCGTTGCATAGATATTATGGAAAAAGCATCCATATTTTGCAAATATTGACTACCATACTAATCTATTTTCCCTGCAATAAAATTTGGCAACCATAGTCATCATTTTCACATAGAACAAAGGCTCATGGGAAAATAATAGCCTGTAGTGTCAATCACCGAGAAGGGGAGGGGAGACCGATTACTTGATTAGTATTGATAAATCACTATCTGTTTTATATTCTCCTCCATAAGAATGACAACTTTTGGGTTCCTGAATTCAACAACCAATTTTGAACCACAAGAGGTAATAACCTTATTCACTCTTGATGCACATTTGTTGTGTGGTAATACGCAATCTACCGTATTTGTTCCTATTAAACACCCATTCTCTACTTAACGCTCAGCCATAAGTGAAAAAGATTCAAGATAAATGTGAAATTTCCCTACAAAGCTTTAGACCAAATCAAAGAATGATCCCCGGGGAATGGCACTCTTAAATGGTTCAAGCTAATACATACAATGGTGCAAATTATCTACCAAAGATGACTAGAGACTGTGGGCCTACTTTCGGTGTCTGCAATTAAAGGCCTACAATCTCCAGTCAACGAGAGTAGATATTTTGCACCATTGGTTGAATAAAGAGCAGTATTTATGGTGTCGGCAATTGTACATGTAGGCCTACAATCTCCAGTCAACTAGAGTAGATATTTTGCACCATTGCTTGCATAAAGAGCAATAAATATTGATATTTGGGTAATCTTGTGCAAGGGACTGTTTCAAAGCTAAGCTCAATCGGCCGTTGACCGTCCAGAACACCGGTTCAGGCTGGTCAGCTGCCGGTTATGTTTTACGACAGCCCCAAAACTCACTTGATTTGAGCATATTGGGATAAGCTCACCGTACAAGCATGGCCTAGCCAAATGCAAACTTCCGAAATGTTCAAGATGATTCACAAGCCATAACGTCTATTCAAAAACTATTTTACTTCAGATTTTTAAAATGAAAATTATCTATTGAACAAATTAAGAACTTAATTTCTTTCTAAATTCATACGTTTTCAAGAAGATTTTTGTTGTTGACAGGTATTCGAACACACTATAGAGCTGGCCATCACAAATAATCAACTCCGCATCCAATGCGTCAGCGTATTTTTATACGCTCGGGGTATCTAAAACCACCCTCGCGTGATGAAAATATGCATGGCTGCATTGTTATAGATTTGTGATGAAAAATTCTATAACGTGTTTGAACAGCTAAATCTATGTATTGATTGTCTCAGTTTGAGTCCAGCAAGCCAAAATTTAGTGTGTAGGAAAAACTCGGGGGTCTTGTAAAAGTTTTAATTGCTTCACTAATAAATAAAGCTGTGCCCTACATATGACTGCACTAACCCTTTGGCCGGTATGCACAGAGGTGTAAAAGTAGACCTGGTTTAAGTGGAACTTAGCATAAAGGCTAAATATACTTTCCTCAACCAATATCAATTATATTTTGTGTTTTTGTAATATTTGTAATTAATCTTTAATATTGAAAACTGTTGCAGTTCAAAAATTATTGAAAATGTCTTTTAAGGCAGTAGTAATGTTGACTAAGACCCAGTCTAACTTAAAACCTGGTCTAAATCTTAAACCTCTTGTGCGTATGTGGCTGTCCAGCCCGTATGAACCATAAATGCCAGAAACTTCATTTTGCGCTACAGGTGAAAATACATGTCAAGGTCGTAATTTATTTTTTGACAGATTCACAATCCTCGTGCCTACTATAAAATACCAGCAAAGATTTCAAGAAAGTGATAGGAAATATGAAATAAATCTGCATATTTTTAAGATAATCAACAGAAAAATAGGGCTTGCTGATCTTTAAACACACTTATATCAGTTATACTTTTTACTTCCTGACAAACTTTAACAGACCATAACTGTTCATTGAGATGTCATTTTAATCCTTAAAACATGGTCTTTGCAAATATTTAAAAAAGTGAAAATGACAAGAGGTTGCATTTATGTCTGGTTTGGGATGGACGGTCACATGGAACTAGATTTCCCATGAGATCAATGTATTCTTTGGTGAAATTCTGTAAAGTGAGCTGAAACCCATGGAATTACCAAGTCAGTCATGGAGACATAGTGCACCATATATAACATGCATTTTATTCATTTTTCTGTGCTTTTTATCAGGATAGATATTAGAAGCATTTTGTATTTACTTGAACTTTTGAAGCTCCATGATGGTTATAATTGTTTCAATTTATAAGCAAATCCATTTTCAACATCTCACTGTATCTCCTTACACAGGAGCATAATGATGAACCCACAGTTGATACTTATGATGTGCTTAAAGAGCATCATGCACAGCACAGCGTTTACAGAAAATACACATAAGTCGCGCACTGTTCACTGTGCGTCCGGAAGTTTGATTACCTGCAAAGCCTGATGCTCAGACTCAGAAACAGTTTAAAAACAGCATAGTAACAAATATCCAAACACTAGCATTTTTTGCTTCAAATTCTGCTTAATATTTTATGAAGATAGTTATCTGTTGGAAAACATTTAGTATCTGTTAAATTGAAACCATTTAGAATATCTTCGCATAAGTTTTTAGGAATATTTTTGTTGTTGAAAGGTACTCAAACACGCTACATAGTTGTTCATCACAAATCAGCAACTCTGCATCCGATGTGTCACATTTTTATCATGCTCGGACCGCTAAAGCCATCCTCGCGCGATAAAAAATATGTCGACGCATGGCTGCACCGTTGTTGATTTGTGATGAACAACTCTGTAGCATGTTTGAATACCTAATTCATACATTTGTACACCTCAATATCTGCTATTACTGGGGACAATCCTTTTGATGCTTGATGCACACCAAAAATGTTCATAATTAGCGCAAATTTCAAATAAATTTCTGTCATGCATGCTGGGTTTGGTTTGAAATTTGTACTAAATGCGCATCAATTTAGATTGCATTATACTATGCAGATGGCCAGGCAATGGTGAATGTTCAGGTGCTGGCATGTCAGGAGTCTTTGAAAATGGGGGTAGAATAACATATAAGGCGCATTTAACTTTTTCACAAGTTCATCCAGCATATACAAGCCCTTCCTGTGTACTGCAGAATGAGAATGAGTATTGCATGTAATGCTATCAATTGTGCCACAAGGCCTTATATCGCAATATAACTAAAGATCAAGTTACTTTAACTTGGGCTCCAAGGAGTCCTTTTGTTATGTGGAGCTACGGCAAATGACCACTTTGCAATTCCAACTTGTCCCAATGCAGTAGTGCACATTAGCATAAGATTGTCTCACATTATTTTAACTTTGGCTCCAGAGTCATTTTGTTATGTGAAGCTACGGCAAATGACCACTTTGAAAGTCCAACTTATAGTCCCAATGTAGTAGTGTACATAAGCATAAAATTGTCTAAAGGTTTTTTGCAGTAGTTCAATCCAACTTATCATGTCATGTCCTTGGGACCACACCAACAGGGTAATTGATCAATCAGTTAGCTGTGCATTTTTGTAGTAAAACGTTCTAAACCAAAAATAGTTGAGATTGTACTGTCCATGAGCTAGACATCAACTCTTAAGTGCTCGTCTCAATTCAGGTGTTTAATGGGTACTGCACTCTGCAATGCTAAGAAGGGTAAAGGCTCTCTGTGAAGGAGACGTTGCGTTTCAATCACAGAAATATCAAAATAGTCTCGCCCAGTTGCTTCAAAAGAGAAGATTGGCACTTCATTCCTTTTGCTACACACAGCTGTACTGTGCATTCAAAATTCTGCTTTCTAGTATCTATTGTATAAATATCATATCAATAGGGATTCCTATACAATTAGGAATCTAATTCAGCCATTCAGTCAATTTCTTCTTGAATGACGTGTCTGTTCTTTGCGAGCGCCCTCGAGTCTTCATTAAGTGATTCCAGAAGCGAGTCCTCGTCGCTAACATCCATAGCTGATATTCCAGCCACTCCCGATGTTCCTGGGTACTCGATCATCCCAGTTCCAGTTATACCTGTGAAAATTAGAATCAATGAAACAAATTAGAATCAATGAATTTAACAAACATTTCGTACCCTGATGCACTACTGTCTTGATGTGGTGTGCACTACCCGGAGTGGATATCAAACACGAACTCGTATGCCCGTTCTCAGATAGAGCCCGCAACTCTGACATATCATATCAAATCTTTATTTCCATATAAGACATATTACAAAAGCAAATTCATAACATAAACAACGGCATAAAAGAGAACACTAACGCGACAATATGGAGGACATTTCTGGAAGACCAATAAGATCTGTAAAAAGCAATGCCCTATATTATGTACGGACACAAAAAAACATATTGAAACGGAACAAATCAAAAACAAGACAAGCAGAAGGAAACTGCATGAAACATGAAAAAAATGTATCAATTATATTGAGAGACTTAGATTTTTTTTAAATTGTGATCGGAAATGTTTTACAGACTTAGAGTTTTTAAGGGATTTATCTAAAGAATTCCAAAGGTTTGGACCATTATATCTGATTGCATGATCAGAAAACGATCTTTTATTTCTTATGATATTGTAGTCGTCCACATGTCTTGTTGGGTATCCGTGTACGTCTGAACGTTTTGGAAAAAAAATCAAATGTTGATGGTAAATCTTTGATGGAGTATCTGTACATAAATACTCCAAGATCTATTTTATACATATCACTAAGAGTCATTTTGCAAATAAGGGGTCGGTATGGCTTCTATAATGGCTGTTAGTTATAATTCGTAATGCCCATTTTTGTAATTTTACCAATTTATCCAAGTATGTTTTGCAAGTATCTCCCCAGATAAGTATACCATAGCTTAGGTAAGGCATTATCATAGTACGATACAGAGTATGTAATATACATTCAGGAAAGAAATGTTTCAATTTGTTCATGACACCAATATTTCTTGATAAGGTTTTTGCGACACAATCAATATGAAATTTCCAGGTAAGGCAATCATCAATTAATACTCCTAAAAATTTGGTGTAGTTTACTCTTTGTAATAAAGTTCTATTCAAAGTTACTTCTAAATCATATTCTTTGATGTTTGAAACCATGTGTGGAGTTCCTAATACCATATAATTTGTTTTTGTAGCATTTACCGATAATTTGTTGGCTTAAAACCAATTGCTTACTTTTATCAATTCATCGTTAACTATATCCATTTGATTTATTAGATTAGCATGGAAATAAGTGATAGTGGTGTCATTGTCTTGTAAGAGACTTCGTCTTGTTGGCCATGCCCTCTGAAGGACAGACCTGCCACTTGCCATGTTTCTGCACCCAAAAAACCCTATCGCAACTCTGGCACACTTTGCCGTACTTTACAAGATCAACTCTTTGACGACTTGAGTGCAATTGGATTACAACTTAACATGGCCATTGATGCTGCCCAAAACTGTTCTGAGTGGCTGCAACGTGTGAATGCATTAAAATAACTTTAGTCACCTAAACTTTATAACACCTGTGTCCTTTCAGACACGTGTTGCGTTAATTAGTAGTAGTATTCAATCATTCAATCAATCAAACTTTATTTCAGTATCAATCAACACATCTAAAACTACATACAAAATACAAAACAAAAACACAATATTGAGGACATGCTTGAACGACCAAGGAGACCTGATGTAAGGATGTCCTTCTGAAACAAAATAAGTTGCACATTCATAAGCAAATAAAAAAGACAACAGAGACAATAAAAGTAAAAACAACACATACAAAAACACTATAACCAAGACTTGCCCTAAAGATTAATTATATTTTCACAGCAGATTTAATTGTAATTGTATTTTTAAGAGTTTCATATTTTTACATTGTTTGATATTGCTATTCAAAGAATTCCAAAAAACAGGTCTAGAGTTTCGAATGGCAGAGTCCGAAAACGTCTGTGTCTAAACAATCACCGTAAGAAATACTTTTTTTCAGGTCTGATGTTTGTTCTGCACCCATATTTGACTTCAATTGCTTTTATAATTTCAACTAATCACTTGTTGTAAGCTTTCTTTGAAAGCATTATATATCTAGATTTACATTTACCATATAACCATAACTATTTAATTTACAATTTTTTACAATTTATGTACTAATTTTTGTATTTATAACATTCTTTTATTGTGTAATTATCCTCTTGGGTGCCATCATTTAGACACTATGCACTTTTTGAAGGCATTCACATCTTGTTATAGACCATTGTGCATAAGATTATAGAACTGGACAAGTCTCTCCATGACTGCCTTATTGGAATGGATTAAAAATGTGAGAATTCAACTGTGTAGCCTGAAAAACATATGTGGGTTGCTATGGCAAAATGAGCGGAAAGTTGCGAATGAGGATTTTGAATAAATGGCTTCTAAAGTAAAAAAATAATGAGGTCAAATTTGTTTTTTTTTTGACATAAAACACATCCATGCATAAGTTTTTAACTATACCTCAAGTTTCAAGGGTCAATTATGCTGGGAAGTGCAATTACTCATAGATAATTGATCACATTTTGCTATCATACACTATAGTAATCAGTAATTTTAAAATTCATTTGCAGCTAATTTTTATCGTCAGATTTTCAGTAGACTGCCTTGTATTTTTATCTGAATGGATAACGGAGAAAGAAAGTGTAACATATTATATATCATTTGACAGCTGCGATTACAGAGAATCAAAATATGCCATAAACAGCAGCCCACAAACTAAATTTTGAAATTTACGACTTTTTGCTCATATCGCTAAAGCACCCTTCATATCCTAGGCCTGAAAGCCAGTACAAATGATGAATTCTTACTGATAATCCATCAACGCAAGAGAAGAGATCAACGTCGGCCCATTAGCCTTTTCGGTATTTCCAATCTCTTATACAGAAATTCAAATATCGCTAATTTGTTCCATTGAAATACATTGCGTTATTGTCAAAATTGGCCAACTTTAGAAGCTCACTGTGGTTGTAATCGGAGTACAATTAAGGTTTTAGACACATACCCATAAGGAGATGAATGTTCCTAACATTATTTTATCACAGGTTTCCTTATTGTACTCCTAATAAACACACAATGGTCATCCGAAGATACCTATTTTTCGCTATCTGGATAACGCTACCGCGCGAAGTGTACAATAATTTATCAGTAGCTCATGACTTATTTTATTGAAAAAAAAGAGGATAAAATGAAAAAAAAAGAAAATTGTATCATAGAGAGTGATAAGTCAAAGAAAATGATTGGATATAATTGAAATAAAAAGAAAAGAAATGAAGAAAAAAAGATGTAAAATGAAGACCAAAGCAAGAATCGAACCCGTGACCCCTGCCACGTGAAGCGAGAATTCTACCATTACACCACGGGTTTTATCTGATTACTAAGAGGAAATTTAAATACTTATAGAAGTGTGTATTGCGCAAGGCGAAATATACACAAATTTGGAGATTAAAATTGGGAAAATTCTGTTAATTTCTGTTATATTTATTTAAATTATATTATTTAACAAAATATATGGGCTATTTAGGAAGAGTTTGATGAAAAAAATGAGAGAAAAATGGGTTTGCAAATCGGGCGCAGAGGTTCATGGGCTGACGTTGATCTCTTCTCTTCATCAACGCAAAGATTCTTTATACGAAGACCTGTATTGACAAAATATAGAAAAACTATGGGTAGATTGGTAGGCTGTTTTTTTTTTTTTAATTTCAGCGAATAGCACCAAAGTCAAAGCTATTTTGGGTACTGTTTTTCAAAAAGCAGTAAATTTGGGTGCTTTTTTCAATTGTAATTTTTTATTTGTCAAGAAAATTAGGGTAGGTAGGGTCAACCAATCAAACATTTTTTTTTCATGGCAAAAGAGCTTGACAATTATCATTATTGAAGCTCTCCTTGTGATTTGATCTTATCATGAAGTTCCCTTCTAATTTGTAACCTAACTATAAAATTCTGTGACAAATACGGGTAAAAATCAAGATAGAACTAGGATGCTGGTTTAAGAAGGCTCCTATTGAGAACATGGGACATTGAGAACAGCTTGGGAATGGTTTTTGATACGAAATGGAATGTTTTTGTCCTTGGGAGGTCTGAGGGGAGAGGAGAAAAGAAAATATCGGGACCTTCCCATCATGCCTCGCTTCCAATGAGATTTTTGCACAGATGGTCATGAATGGTGTTAGTGATGAAACATCAAATTGCAAAAATGGCATGAAGTCTGCTAATTATGCTATGGTCACATAAGCCGCAACGCCGATATGACACCGGAGAATGCTTGCGATGCATTATCGGTCACCTGTCTGACGCCGGTGGTTATTGGACCATAATGAAAGACAACATATACAAGCCGCAAGGTTTAACTTGGAATTATATTCTTGCGGCATGCTTCCGCCGTCTCCGGCTGAATTGACGCCATAAACACATCGTAACCTTGCCGCAAGGTTATGTGACCAGGGTATTATGCTATGTGTCATCACTAACACCATTCACTACAATCCTTACAAAAATTCCAATGGAAGCAAAACATGATGGGAAGGTCCTCATATCTTCTTTTGGAGGTGAGGGGGTAGCCTACAACTGGGTAAATAACTCACCAGTCAAGTTAGCTGGGTTGAAATCATATGATGGTTCAGAAGTCAGATCAAACAGATTCTGTAAAAAGAAAAAGAAAAACATGTACCATAAATATAATTTGACAGATCTTCTTATCTTATTTATGTTTTTGTCTCTCATTTCAATGATAGTATGCCATCAACAAGTGGGTCAACATTTTTAAGTTTTTTAACATTATTTGATTATCTATCTAGGCGAAATAAAAATTTAATGGACAGTTAAAAAAGAAATCTAGAGTGCAGGGCTATTATTTGTAAATGCAACGCTATTATGTATTTTGTTTACTGTCATAACCAACGGGTGATTTTAACATTGACCTTCTATAATGTTGTTTTCCATCCCTCCCTACCCAGACCTGTATTATAAACAAAAATAAATAGTGCAGGGCCCTACTTCTTGTAAATGCTTGTTCCAATCGGACTTCAACTTTTCAAATGAGGCCTAAGTAACAATTTTAGCTTATTTTTCAACTTGACCTCATGACCTTTGACCTTAGTGTGTGACCATTGACCTCACCCACAAATGCGGATTCCCATGCTGCACCCATGACCCACATTTGGTCAAAATCAATCACAGTATGCAGAAGTTAGAGGCAAATGTCAACCCTTTTCAAACCAACGACAAGGCATCCACTACTATGCCATAATCCCCTTCTACTTCAACTTTTCAAATGAGGCCAAAGTGACAATTTCAGCTGATTTTTCAACTTGACCTCATGACCTTTGACCTTAGTATGTGACCTTTGACCTCACCCACAAATGTGGGTTCCCATGCCCCAAGTTCGGTCGAAATCCATTGAAGTATGCCTAAGTTAGAGGCAAATGTCAACTCTTTTCAAACCGACGACGATACAGATATCCACTATTATATACCGCAGTGGATTGGATAAAACCCGATCACATGACTTCAAATAGGTATAACCAGATAGATGAAAGCCCTAAATAGTACTTTTTAATGTACTATATAGCCTAAATAGTACTTTTGAAAGTACTATATAGCCTAAATAGTACTTTTGAGAGTACTTTATAGCCTAAATAGTACTTTTGAAAGTACTATATAGCCTGAATAGTTTTGAAAGTACTATTAAGCACTTTCTGAAATACTATTATAGCGCTTACACACGAAGTAACTTTCACACACAAAATTACGCACTCATCAAACTTATACATGCAAGCATATTGCGAGCACTTACCAGACTTTTTAGCATATGAAAATTCCCAAAATCAGAAATTTATTAATGCGGTGTATAAAACAAATACATACCGTCTTTTTCAGACATCTCTGGATTAAAACTATGATCCTTCAATGACTAAACCTTTTTAGTCACTTCAGGTTCACAGTTTTAACCAGAGATCTTCCTAGTCGGTATATATTTGTATACTATGCCATAATCCCCTTCTACTTTTCAAGCCAGAATGGTAGTTTAGTATCTATGTATAAACTATTTCACTGCATGCAGTGGGGTTTGAACCGCACCCTTTTTATTTTAACCCCATCCTTTTTATCCAGACACCCTTTATACTGAAAGTTCTCTGAGCCCACCCTTTTTAGAAACTTGGATCAGTTTTTCATACTGATGGGGGTACTGAATTCTGAATTCATCTCACTTTGGTTAACTGATTAAGCCTAGCTCGGCAATGTAGAAAACATAAATGGTGACAAAAAAATCTTATACCACAATGATGATATGCTCATGTTGACTCTTCAACATAATTTCAATTTTAGTCAAGGGTAAGAAGCCCACCCTTTTCATTTAAGACCCACCCTTTTTATCAAGGCACGCTTTTTACTAGAAATTCTCTAAACCGCACCCTTTTGACAATTTTTGGATTTTTCTAGACCCACCCTTTCTAAAGCGTGCCATACATACAGTGTTTTTACAGAGCCTGAAATTAGGGCGGTTCATACAAACCCATAGTTGCACTAAAGCTTTGTTACCATAACATATAGCTTTTAATTAAGCTTACAAAGTCTGCAAGAGGTATAGGATGACACAATGCAAACCACTTACTGATTCGTCTAGACCCAAATTGCCATTACTAAACACCTGTAAAAATAAACAAGTCCCAAAATTAATTGAGATTTATTTATTACCACTACACTGCACACATGCTGATAATATTTACCAACTTGGTTTATTGGAGAAGTTGTGAAAATTACTTGTCTCAATTCTTGTCGGGAAGTAGTCGCATGCATCCAACACCTCGGGATTGTGAAATTTCTGAGAACTTCTCGTGATAAACCATGATGTATTTGTTTTACTATACTTTATAAATATCTAAATGAACCTGATGTTGTCAATACATAGGCAAAAACATGCTTAAAAAGTTCTGTAATTATGGGGGACCGTATGAATTTTCATCTTAGAAGTGATATGATTACAGGGGGTGAACTGTAGTTCTTTTGTTTTCCTGTGTGGGCATTACACGTACTGGGAGAAAGAAGGCAAAATATTGTCACATTATCAGGTACTACAGACCAATATTACATCTTCTGATTGGCTACTATAGTTTTTCCAATAGACCCTTGTTTTTTTTGGATTTTTTCCAGTAAATATCAAACTTATAAGAAAACTTGTGAAAGAAAAGTTGTTTGTCTTCTCTTGACCCAACATGATTTTATGTTTATACTTGTTCATATCATATAGATATGTCGGATTCTATTCAAATTTCATCAATTTTTGCCACAATCTAAAGATTATCGTATTCATCAATATCAGCGTACATCGATCAGAAAACTTTAAACGGACTATTCGATTTAACAAACAGCTATGCGCTG
>JXSR01S000588.1:21741-32228 GCA_000969725.1 Ophiothrix spiculata | reverse complement strand
GTCCACTTTTATTTTTTTTAAGTGAATTTACACGCTATGATATGAATATTGCATGCAACTTAGTTTGATCAGACCACAAGTCCAAAGTCATTTGATATTATAAAGAGATAATCAGCAGGGACTATATTTGCCTCAGTATGCTAACGAAATCATGTCTTGTATTGTTGTACTTTTTGGAATTTACAGAAAGTCGGGTTTAGAAAAAATCTATTGAAAGATAGATATCATTATCTAAGTTTGAAGTTCCTAGCTCTATTACTTACTTCTGTTCAATTTCCTCGGTTGATAAAGCTCTCTGCAACATACCAGGTGTTGGACGCATGTAATCGCCACTTTCCTTTGGGATAAGCTCCAAACTCACTTCAGGTGTGTTCAAACTGACTTCAGGTGTGTTCAAGCTGTCTTCACTGAAAGGTGTAGCGGGCGCCTTGTCAACACTGGGTGTCGGAGATGAGATGATTGGCGACGACGATACGGGCATTGTAGCTGCTGTTGAAGGGGCCAGTATTTCTGATATTGGCATTGAAGCTATGTCTCCTAGATCTGGTACCATTGTAAAGGTCAAAGGTGTAACAAGCTCGGATGCGGGCAAAGAGGCAACGGTGCCTTCACCTTCACTGACCATTGCTGGTGCAGCTGGCGCACTGGCACGTACAATTGTAGTCTGGGCCTGCTGCCGAGTACCGATCTGCTGTTTTGTTTGATTTGGATTAGGAAAAGTTCTGGCAGTAGGTTCTTGAGGACTTGTAACCTCTGATACAGTCACTCCACCAACACTTGTAAGATTATTACCAGTAATATCTGACAATGTGGCACTGGGAAGAGTTGCTGTTGAATCTAGGTTAGACGCCTACAGAAAATGAAATGAAATTGCAATGTTAGCTGAAAATATTGTTTAGATGCGAGTAAAATGGTAAATGCAAAAAAAAACCCACCATCATACACTTGGACAAAAAACAGACACATTCAATACACACACAATTTTTAATTTTACTTCAAATCAAGAGATACCAGGTTTAAATCACTAAGTGGTATATTGGATACAATATTGCAGGGCTGGCATCGCTGTTGATGGCATTATCTTGTGACATCCGTTCCGAATATATGATCTGGTTTGGTCAAAAGCCATCACATGAAAGAAAGTCCATTTTTTCACCAGATTACATCATGGGACTTCTCCATAGGGAACACTGATAATCTGAACTTTCTGGTTTGAATCTTTTCAAATATAAAAGACTAGAGTTGAGCAGTTGAGGCTCAACCATATACCCTAATAATTTCAAGGGACCCTACACATCTGATACCCTCAGCATTTCAATAGTGATGCAAAATGATACAAATCAGTTATACTTTTCGTACAAATGAAAAAAACTTCCAAGAATTTCAACATTTGACCTTTTTGAACCTATCGTCATTAAATTGATCACAGTCTTTGTTCTTTTCAGGGGCTAATCCTTCTGACAGAAACTGCCTGTGAATAAAACACGGGGCTAGAAAATGACGATATACCAAGATCATTTAGGTAAGTTATTTCTTACGTAACACAAAAGATTTGTAACTTAACACGTTTGTTGCGAGTTTCCATGCTAGAAACGGCAAGTGTAATAGAAAAAAAATTGTAAAAAAACAAACAGAAAAGGTCCGATTTTTGCAATATTTATGGTTGGTCGAAAAGGGCAACACAACAAATTTTTTTTGCCTAAGTAAACTATAGGTTTCATCATGTGGTGACTACATCACACATTGTAAGGCTGTGCTTTTAAAAAACAATTGTCTGTTTTCAGTTCCATGCTTCATAAACTTATGCAGGGAAATGCTTCATTTTTTCGAAGTGATTCAAAATGTACGCCTATTGCGTCTTAAAACTGACACAAAACTTTATTTTTATTTGAACATTGAAGTTCCTTGTTCAGGTCACTTAGCTCTTGGCTTCATGGTATTTGCAATTCAAAATTTTGTGACAGTAACATAATTTTCTAGCAGTATTTATTTTGATAAATACTTAAAAAACAATTTTCACAAGTCAATTCTATGTATTGGTGGTTCTGTTTTGAAGTTTGTCTCATCACTGAATTACATCGACATTAACAACCAATTGGAAATTATGTTTTATACAGCATGAAGGATCAAATTTGCAATGTTTTAGATGTCAGAGTTTATGAAAACTGCAATCTGTTTTTTGTTTCATTATTAGGGTTTGTTTCCAAAAGTTAATTCAAAGCAAGTCAGGGTTGAGTAATGGTGCATAATTTCAGAGTCCAACGATTTCATCTCACGACGTCTGTCGATACGCAGTCTTTACGCACGCTACGCATAGTACGCTCTAACTTTTGAAGATTGCTTATCAGTCGACTTTGAGCGATGTTGCAGTGACAAAATCGCTGGACTCTGAACGCACCATTAGGGTTGGTCTTGGAACAAAAAACAACTAAGTTTGTGACCTTCATACAAGAACACAAATAACAGTTCTATACCGAAGTAGTGTAACTTACTGTTTGCAAATTGATAAGGTCTTCCAAGTTTCCAGCATGTAACGAAACCTGCCTTGCATATTTGGCTGGTCTACTAGGCCCGCTACTGCTTGGTTCAATGGCCAAATGCCTGCAAAGAAATCAATCACAAATTATGTGAGTTCAGGCAAAAAAAAAAACAACCTTCAGTTCATCATTTTTTTAAATTTTTGATGAGTGTTGTGATTTGAATATGACTATTTATTCCACTTGTGACTAATATGACCCATTGACTAACTACATTTCCCCCCGATTCTCACTCAAGTTCAGGCCAGGCAGATTTATTGGAAAGCAAGTAAAAATGAGTTTTACTCTTAACAAAGTTACAATTCTAGATTGTAAAACATATTAGTTTGAACATGGAGTTAAAGAAAGCTGTCTTGGCGTGAGCTAAACAACCTCCTCTCAACTGGAATTGAGGTGCTAGACATAGTTAACCTAACTCACTCCTGGGCCAGACCTATCAAGACATTTTTGTGTAAACTGACATCTCAAACATCTGATCATCTCAAACATCTGATGACATCATTTCCACCTATAGGCAAATCATAAATTTACTGAACAATGTAAACAGCAATCCAGGGTTCAGGGCCGAATTGTTTGCTAATGCAACCCTTGACCTGGATTTTCGTTTCATTTTCCAATAAATTTTTATTTTGCCTATATATAGAAGCAAGGGTTTACACCATGACCCAGCTGAAGGATGATGGTAAGTCTGTTCCATCAAGAAAGTAATTTTCTGTTTGTCTAGATTTAAATAAAACTCAAAACTTATATCAACCTAGATGAACGCGAGTACACACAAGCATTAGTATACCTGAGTGTACATCACAGACCTGAAACTGAATCTTCAAAAAAAGAGCTGAAAACCATACATCACAGACCTGAAACTGAATCTTCAAAAAAAGAGCTGAAAACCATACATCACAGACCTGAAACTGAATCTTCAAAAAAAGAGCTGAAAACCATCAAATTCTACACTAAAGAGCTCAAATGTGGCTGATTTATCAAGAAAAAGAGCTAAAAAATGTAATAAAAAGAGCTGAAATCAGCTGAAAAGTGAAATAAAAAGAGCCACAGCAGGACACATTTATACATCTTCCTACTGATTTTTATACTTGAAAGTGTTGGTTTCTTTCAGTGTTTTTTTTTTCATATCAAATGACAGATTGGTGATTATTATTGATCAATCAATATTGGCAAAAAGGTTCTAAAATTCTTGACATTCAAAAAAGTGACATTTGAATTTTGGTGGGCTACAATTCAAAACTACAAAAACTGATTTGTGAAGGACTATCATCATTTAGCTAATGTACACTTGGAGAAAACTAACAGACAACAATATTTCCAGGCAGGAGCCCTTAAGATCAGTAACATTTGTGACCAAAACAATTGCAATGGCCATAAGGTGTAGAACAAGATTCCACTCTTTAGTTTTGTGCAGTCAAAAATGAATTGCAGAAATCCCGTATAAAACCTGTTGAATCACCTTTTACAGTCTTATCTTTTTTTCTAGAATCACCTTTACAGTCTTCTCTCTTTTTTAAACATTCTGAAAAACTTGTGCTTGTAAACTTACTGTTTTCGTTTGACTCCAACTGGGTTCACCAAGGTCAACAGGAACTGAATGAGTCTGTTGACAATCTTTTGTTGTTTGTCATGGCGCTGTCTTAAGATCATCACTTCTGACCAAAGGGCTTGGTTCTCCCTGTAACAAAAGTGAAACACAATTCAAACCTAATGGATCAATCAGACACCATCATTATTCATTGCAAACTACTAACTTGTACAAACAACAAATCTGTAAAGGAGAGGGGGTGATAAATGAAGCAATCGGAAGATTTACTTTGAACTCACTTTTATACACAAACCAATAAAATTAACCAGTAGGGTTCATAGATAGGTCAAACGATGGTGCTCTTTGTTTCAAAAAGTGTGCAACGTGTCAAAAATAAAACTTTTGATTAAAAATTCTGCAGCCTTGTTATGTGTAAGTCTATGGAGAGAATGTTTTACTTCAAATTATCTCCGTAAATTCTGTCACTTGAATAAATAAGAATATATGGTTGTGTTTGTAAGCAACTAATTACAAACATATACTTACTTAGACATCATGAAAGTGACACTCTAAGAAGCTAAAATGGTTTATATTTTGCATTGATCTCTATGGGAAATTAGGTTGGCAGCCATCTTGGTGGACAAATTATTTCTGGAATCTGACAAAATCTTCTTTTCGATGTAACTTTGTAATTACTTAACCTAGAGAAGTGGTTCAAATGTCATTTTTTTACTAATTTTATCATCTTTAATTTGAATTCACTTTTAAATTTAAGAAAATATTTTCAATTTCAAAATTTTATGAATCAGCCTACTTTAACTAAATACCTTTTCATTGAATCCAGTGTCCCATTGATGTCATCTTGCTTGACCTTCATCCCTCTCACATCAGATAGAATCTTGTGAACTTCTTCCGTCTTCACCTTAGGCTCATTTTGAGAAACCTGGGCAAAATGCAACACATAGTCAAAGTATCCATCAGTTCAAAATTAAATAACCCAAGTTCTCAAATGAGACTGCCATGTCTATGCCTACTCCTTGGGGTGCTGCATACAGTTTATACCTGGTATACCGGAAGAGTCCATAAGGGGAGCTCCAAATTGCTCACCTAGAGCAATTGAGAACAATTAAGAGAGGAATACCCTCTCACGTTGATATTTATTTAATATTGGATACTTATCATTTCAGCAAGGATGGTGTGATTGGTAAATCCTTTGAGATTGATTAATCTTTGTTATATCAATCAATCAATCAATCAATCGATCGATCATCAATCACATTACCGTATATCAATCATTTACTCAGTATACACTGTACATACCTTTCTTTTGATGAGTTCCAGGTGAGTTGGTTCACCTCGTTTAAAATGAGGATGCATGAATTCAACATCTTCTCTCATAGATCTCAGCGACCCTTGTTCTAAGCTTGTCTTCTTACGAAAACCATCTGTCAAAGTAATAGAGTGAAGACATATATTATATTTCAACTTTCACATCGAAAATATGTGGACACAAAAATCCTAGTATTTTATTTTATTAACATTTTTTCCATATACTTTCTTAGGATTATCTTATATAAGTTTTTTAAAAATCGCAGTTTACAATCTGTAATGCTGCTTTCATACTTTTTGCAGCTTGCAGCTTCATGTCGCTTTGAAATTTACATTCATTTCAGCTTGAAAAATCCTGCCGTGCAACGAAATTTTGACGATATCGATTATCTCAGAGACAAAAATATACGCCACACAGCAACAAACATCAAATTAAAACTTGATGGCACCAACGTAGTTTAAAGCATAAAATTGATGTGGTCACGGAGAGTGCTAAAGAAGGTTTGATGTACGTGAGATGCTGTATGATGATGACTTGGTCTTAATGAGCGATACAATGGAGGGATTGAGGGAGAAGTTCTGAAATGGAAGAAGGCCTTTGAGAGTAAAGGTCTGAAGGTAAATATGGGGAAGACAAAAGTGTCGGTGAGCGGGCGGAGGGAGTGGTAGCATATGTGGAAAGAGGGTGAAGGCAAACTCTGTGTGGTTTGAGAAATGTAGGAAATGGATCCACAAAGATGAAGAGTGACTCCAAGTTTGGCAAGGGATTTGTGGACGATGCAAGAAAGGAGATGGAGGAGGGTCAGGGGAAGAGTTGGAAAAGTTGTGGAAAAGGTGAAGGAGTTCATGTATCTGGGGGATAAAGTTAGCGGGGGTGGAGGATGCGAGGCTGCTGTGACAGCCAGAGTGAGGTATGGGTGGGTGAAGTTAAGGGTATGTGGAGAGATGTTACTTGGGAAAAGATTTCCTTTTAAGATAAAAGGAACGGTGTATAAGAGCTGTGTGAGATCAGTGATGTTGTATGGCAGCGAGACTTGGTGTCTGAGTGAAAATGAGATGGTAATTTTGAGGAGGGCGGAGAGAGTGATGATGAGATCAATGTGTGATGTGAAGTTGAGGGATAGGAAGAAGTCTGAGGACTTGATGTAGACGTTGGGTGCGGAAGAAGCAGTGGACAGTTTGGCGAAGGCGAGTAGTGTGCATTGGTATGGGCATGTGCTGAGGAAGGATGAAGGGCATGTTCTTAGAAGGGCCCTTGATTTCATGATGGGTGGTTTGAGGAGAGGGCGACTGAAGAAGACTTGGGAGGATGCAAGTGGAGGAGGAGAGTAAGAGGGTTGGGTTAGGGAGGGAGGACACGTTGAATCGGGTGAGGTGGAGGGAGGGAGTGAGGGTGGTTGCCACGAGTGTGAGGTGAATCGGGCCACCCCGTGATGGGGATAAAACCAGATTAAAAAACATAATTTTAAAAGCTAACCGTGGCATTCACACTTGAAATTTCACTCACAGTTTTGATATGGATGCCTGTATAAAAAAGAGAGACATTTCATGACATTCACAACTATGTACTGCAAATCCTTGTCTTCAAATCTCCCAAGAGATAAAATAGTACTGACAACTTTACACCTATTATATATAAAAAAATGTGATACTCACACATATTGAGCTGTCTTATAAAACTCGCCATGTTGCTATGCTTAAAAAACTGAGGAAGCACTTCCTTTGCAAATCGTGTCTGGTCCAGGACGATAAATGATGTCCCTTCCTGTGATATGAAAGAAATTTAAAACCAATTCAGAACTGTAAGTAAAGAAATAAATAAAATAAAAAGGGGATTTACATGTATAGGCAGTGCAGTGTTCCCGCTAAGGCCGTATGTCGCGAAATTGGCGCGGAAGCTCAGAAAATTGGCGCAAGGGGTTTCCAAAACAAAAAGTCAAAATTAGAGTTTCTTTATACACAACGTTTACTTCAGTTTTCTGATTATATACAAAATTACCCTCATTTTTGAGGTGATCTTTCTGAATTTGGCTATTGCGAGATGTAGTTGTTTGTTAGTTTGTCGCAAAGTAAAAATCCTTAGCAGGAACACTGTGTATAGGCCACCATGCCTTCTTCAGTAATTCTACATGGTTTAAGGACACTAAGCAGTTAACATATACCCAAAATTTACTGGCTGTGGTACTACCAGGCCAGGCACTGCATCTGAACCTATTGCATTTAAAAGTGCACATACCGAAATCGCGATCTTCTTAAAAGCTACAGACTTAATCCTCCAACTGCGGCAAATGAGGGCTTCCTCACTTCCGGTTCAATACCAACTAATCTGCGACCAAAGGATGATTAAAGCTCTTCCCATAACAAACAACAACATGTCGAAGTGGTATTGTTTAATAGACATCAAGCTGTGATTTTCCCCTTTCTGAAGGTCTTTTTCATTCACACTTCGACTATGTAATAAATTTTCTCTAGCAGGTTTTCCCAGCAGTATTTTGTCATGTAAGTCTATGGCTGTTGGTTCACTCAGTGGGTTGTTTATAAACTGTTTCAATTGAAGGGTGGGAAGAACTTTAAACACCCTTTGGTCTGCGACTATAGCGTTATACAGTGTAGCATGCATGCAATTGTTGTAAGTTTGAGGGATTCTTCCTAGTAAAATCGGTGATCTCCACGTAAACAAACCGAGCGAAAGGACAGTATTAACCTCTATTTCTGACTGGGAATATTGAATAAGTGTTACCGTAGCAAAATAAATAATTAGCTAAATTGGTTCGTGAAAATAATGCCCACAGTGAATTTTACATTCATGATATCTTAAATTGAGGATTATAAATAGGAAAAAAGTCAACAGCTAATTTTAGCCCATGAGATTGCATGCGTTGCTATCGAAAAAGCTATCAAATTGTATTTGGCTGCCGTGGTCCGGTACCAGGGGTAGAATTTAGCGGAGGGTTGCGCCATTTGGACTCGCCCTGATTGAATTTGCAGGAGTCTTATAAGGACTCTCTTCAATTCAGTTTGCTTATCCAGTATATGGACTCAAAAAGTCGCGTCAAAAAACTAATTTATCTCCGCAACCGAAAACCCGACAAAATTAATTTATGGCTTTCTTTCTTTCGTTGTGTCAGTAGTACATAAAAATGCATTTCACTACCTTTTAAACGATCAAAAGGTTCTGGACGTACTCACACGGACTTGGTGAAGACAAAAATTAGCTGATTAATTTTCTTTCAGTTAGCTCTTTAAAATAGCACTAATTAAATAATGACAATCCAAATAAAACATATTTTTTTGTTTACCAAACTACGTCGACAACAAATTATGTTCATCATCATGTTCATTGGAATCAAACCCTAGACATTTCATACTCGTTCACTTTCATCCCTTGGGTCACTTCATACCCATTTTTTTCATACCTTTTGGAGATAAATTATGAATTTTGATTTAATTAAACTAAACTAACATTAGTTTTGTCTTGAAAATAAAAAAAATAGTCAAAACCAAAGTACCGGTAATATTATAAATAATTATTTTAAATTGTACAGTTTATATTTGAAAGTAAAGTTTTGGTAAAATCCGAATTTCTGTCATTTCTGATCATTTGTGCAAAGACAAATATTGAATTATATTCATTTTTATGATTTTTTTATTCACTGAACCTTGCTCGAGAAACACAAGTCAAAAAACTTTGTTTTTGGCTTGAGGTAAGCTGTGTAGTACAGCCTATCACATAAAGGCCATTTGTGAATAAATTGAAAAATACAAATGGTGATTGAAAAAACAGAAATGTTTTACTCCATAAAAAGAAACCTTTTGGAATTAAATTTATGAAAATCGCTCTGTTCAGATCAGAGAAATCAAACGGTATGCTTTGTTTGTTTACATGGTTACGATTTGTTACATGGTTACGATTTGTAAACATATCTTCAAACATCATTTTTGTGTGACTAACAACTTCGGGAAGTGTCTATAATAGGTAAATTTATTATAAATATCCTTTGTCATGTTTGTGGAGTGTTGCAGTTCGTATCTGATAAATATGATCATTTGTGGGGATATTGGGTATGTGCAATTTTACTCGAGAAACACAAGCCAAAAAACTTTGTTTTTGGCTTGAGGCAAACTGTGTAGTACAGCCTATCACATAAAGGCCATTTGTGCATAAATTGAAAAATACAAGTGATACTTGAACAAACAGAAATGTTTTATTCCATATTCATGAAAGGAACCTTTTTGATTCAAATTTATGAAAATCGCACTGTTCTGATCGGAGAAATCAAACGATATGGCTTGTTTGTTTACAATGGTTTTCATGGTAACCATTTGTAAACATATCTTCAAACATCATTTTTGTAATGACTAACAACTTCGGGAAGTGATTATAATAAGTAAATTTATTATAAATATCCTTTGTCATGTTTGTGCAGTGTTGCAGTTCGTATCCGATGAATATGATCATTTTTTGGGATATTGGGTATGTGCAATTATGCGACAGGTTTGATTACAGAGCTTCCTTCTGGCTGTGGCAATACCACAGCCAGATATTTCGGGTAAGTGCAATTATGCGACAGGTTTGATTACAGAGCTTGCTTCTGGCTGTGGTATTGTGCTTCTGGCTGTGGTACCAATACCACAGCCAGATATTTCGGGTAAACTCAACCTAAAAATATTAACACGTTTAAGTAAAATATTATAGTTGTTTCAAATAATTCTCTTGACACGAACATTTTGAGCCTTGCGTAACACGATTGCGTGTGCATTTTACGCAAGTACCCAATGCTTTCCAGGCATGCGCGATGTCGCGGAACTGTGGATTACTGATTGGAAACGGTGTTGCGTACTTCCCGGTGTCCCGTTCTTGACCTTGTCACAACTTGTGGATACGCGGTGGCTGCGTTCACACTGTAAAATGAAAGTTCCTCGGTTTGGAACTAGTCCTCGTTTTTCTAAAAACGAGTAGCCTCCTCGTTTTTAGAAAACGAGCAACAAAATAAGTAGCAAAATGAGGTAATTGCCTCGTTTTGCTACTTGTTTTGTTTCTCGTTTTTGAAAAACGAGTAGCCTCCTCGTTTTTAGAAAAACGAGGACTT
>JXSR01S000587.1:41270-51942 GCA_000969725.1 Ophiothrix spiculata | reverse complement strand
ATATACTAGTTGCTTACTGCAAATTCTTTGGTGTATCATCACTGATATGTACTTAATGTTTCTTTTAATCTGAATTGAATACATTATGTTAATAATTTTTTCATCCCTGAATTCTTAGATTATGCAAAATGACACTATATATATTTCTTGGGTTAATTTTGATATGACCGACCCCTTATGAAAGCACCAATATTTACATAATGGTAATAAATGACTTGATATTAAAATACAGGTTGAAGGACCATGCAAGTTTTCTATTTGCCCTTTTCACGGATCCGTCATTTGCGGGAATAGCCTCAATTTCAAGTTCAAACACATGTGCAGTTTGGTGCATACACAGTCTCAAATTGCACACCCATAAATTTCAATGCAATTAAAGCAGTTAATTTACACTTAAGACGAATGCTATGCATTGTGCAATGCATTGTGCAAAAGAGTCAATGGTGTTTAACAAAATACACGAGATCGCCCACAACAACCGACCCATAATTAAAGGTGGCACCACAGTTTAATTATATAGTTGCATTTCTATTGAATGAAAGAATTTATCGAGTTTATTGCATAATAGCTAACCACTGAAGCGTTAAGAGTTTTTTTTTTTTTTTCAATGGATGCCAATGTGTTGCAAACCCTGATAAAGTTGGGTGTTTAACCATAGAGTAACAGAGATGTGTCCTGATGAGCCTGAGTAAAACGATGATTTCTTATGTCAGCATTTATTGATATTTGAGCAGGAATATTCTGTGTGTGTCAATTAGTCACGGATTAACATTACTTATGTGATCAGTGGCTCCAATTAACAACACACACACAGAATAATCCTGCTAATCTATAAATCCTGACATGCCAAAAGAAATCGTCCTTTATACACATTGCGCTAAATCACTTGATGTATATGCACTTTACCTGGTTCAATGTGTGCAGCATTTTTCATCTTATTTTATCATTTTTCCACATGTTACACAAAGCAAAACATAGGCTAATTGTTGCCATGTTGTGAACTCTGTGTCATCTCTGTTACTCTGGTTTTACCCCATTTTGCCTCAGATAAAAGGGCTATAAAGGTGCCTACAATTCTGTCTTTCCCCCCAGTTCATCTCGTTGCAGAGAGACACTTCCCCCACATTATTAATGGAATGCAGGCCTAAAATGACTCTCTGTTTAAAAGAAATGCTTATGACATATTGAAGCTGCTACTCAGTTTATAAAAACTCTTGTATCAACATTCTGTGGTGTTGAAATAGTGGACTGGTTCATCGTATATGTCAAAGTTTAAAGGAGATCAGTTTGATTGCCACAATGTTTGTTTTTTTTTCAAACGTTTTGTTATTTTGTGCTATGGATCTCGTAGTTTGATTTCTTGTTGCATACTTCAAGGATTATTGAGTATAGATCAGTTTTAAGATGTTTGATTATGGTCTTGCCATCAAAATTTAAGAAATGAAACTGTAAGCAATGAAACAGAAAGATAGTCTTAAAGACTCTTGTTACAATCCATCTTTACCATCCACTAAAGTTGTTACTGAAATTACTCTAAAATTCCATTTGTAATCTTTGATATTTTTCAGAATATTTCCAGGATTCGCCAAAGATGAGAAGTTCCTCGAGGAAGCCCAGAAACTTGCAGAATGTATTGATGGCAAACACAATGTCCAAGATGGCTTCTTCTATACAGCAGGGTATGACAGTCCATGGAAGATGTTTAACAGGAGAAATGAAGTATGGTTTGTAGTCAAAGATGGACAGGCTACATCGATTGAATGAAACTCAAGTGGTGGTGCAAAAAAGAGGGGCAAAAACATTCAGGGTACTTTTCTCTTTCCAATGCTCCCTACCCTAAAACCATTTGTGACCCATCATATTGAAAGGTACCTTAAGGGTCCCAAAATGAAAATTGATTTTTTGGTCTCATCTGAAAGATTATATTTTAAGCTTTAAAATGACACCTTGCTTTTGGTTATTGGATGTTGGATTGCATAGTTACATCCAAATTGGTAAGAGGCATCGGGCTGATTCAGACAACTGTAGTATTACGAAAATTGAGTTTGAAATTTCTGAACTGGTAAAACTTGATAGGAGAAAGGATTTTTATCTCTATTTTTCTACATTTATTTTATGTTTTAGATGTTGGAACCTGATTACAGGGTCGGTTCCCGGGGGTCGGTTATAGCTTTTTGTAATTTGGCCTGAATTTGCCTGAAAATGTTAATTTCCCAATACTTTTGTACAGTGAAGATCCAAGCATTTTTGCCTGAATTCAGGCAAAAACCTGAAGTTAATCATGCCTGTGATTAATATGATAGAATACACTTCAAAGGTAATGTTTCTGATGAATTTAGAAATTCGACCTTGGACGTGATTTTTGGCTATACTCAGCTTCAATGGCCTGTATTTTGTAATTTACTATGCCAGTATTAAGGTACCTTTTGATATGACGGATCACATTTATGGTGCCATCATCCAAACGAAAGTAGAATTCAAACGTTATGCAAGCAGACCATCATGGATTCTAATCAAATCATGACCATGGATTAATAATGAAACTGCAGCTGAAATGTTTTCAAGTGATAAACTGAATTTTTTCACAGGGTTTTGTTTATGATTGTTATAAACTATTCAGACAAGAACGCCAACCCGTAGCATCTCCTGGATACCTAATTTGCATGTGACAAATCCAAGATGTTTAAAGCTGAATTCAGACTCGACGCAAACGCAAACGCACGACGCACCGAGCATGTGTAGATTGTATTTTCGAGCTGAAAATTTAATGTACACATGCTCCGTGCGTTTCAAAACGCAATGTGTCACGAGTATGAATTCAGCTTTATTTATGATTGTTATAAACTATTCAGACAAGAACGCCAACCCATAGCAAAAAGAACTTTCCAGGAGACCTCCTGGCTCCAGGAGGTCTGTCTCCTGGATACCTAATTTGCACGTGACAAATCCAAGAGACCTCCCGGAGGTCTCCCGGAGGTCTCCCGGACACTTTTTAGGTAATTCTAAGTGGTCTCCAGGTCTCAGTAAGGTTTCCTGGATTTTTCACATGCAAATTATCACTCCCGAAGTTCCCCTGGAAAGCTGCTATATAAGAAGTTTTATCTTATAATTAATGTTCTTTCAAATGTGCATGATATCAGATGTTAGATTATTTTGAAACAATTATATACAGGAATACATCACTGACACTAATCTGTGCCAGGCCAAAGGAAGTATATTGCCCTATTATGATAATTGTAATTCCCATTTAAAAATGAAAATTGGATAAGAATCAGTGCTTCCTTTTGCCCGGGTAGGGAAGCATTGACTAGGATCAGTGTTGAATTCCTGTATTCAACTGAATAGGCAACTCCCGAAAGAGCCTAACTCCACCATTTAGGTCAAATTGAGTTAGACCTATCAAGTCATTCCTATCAAAGCAGGCTTTCTGTGATGTTTTAAGAAGCTCTGCATTCTAACCAGACTCGCATAGGCAAGTATAACGCCAAAGAGTCCTTGGAGATTTCATTTTTCGCACAGTATAAAATGTGCCAAAATTGCAATGGTGTTATTGTGCGAAAAATTAAATTTGCAACTTTTTTAAATTGACCTCGAGGGGTTTCAAAGTTCATAACTTCATTCTTTTTCAGTCAATTGTCAGAAATAGGGTGTCAAAAGAAAGCTGAAATTCCAGCACTTGTACACATAATCTTCACATTACGTTTGCGAGTTCCATATTTGCGTACGAGCCATTTTTTGGAGGTGAGGCGATACTTTTTTTGGAGTCTATAGAATGGTTGCATAGATGAGAAATATAAAATATATTTTTATAGAACCGTAATTACAACTCCATTATTTGGTATATGCTGATTCACTTAATTTTTTTGCTGTAACGGGCCTGCTTTTGAAAAGTCATCATGATTTATCCCCAACTTTTTGAAGCATTTCAAGATTTTTGAATCGATAAAAGTGTTTGTGCTTGTGGCAATACAAACAACATCTACTTTTATTATTCTGCAATTTATGAATGTTTTACAAATTGAACTTTCAAAAATATAGCCATTTTCAGGTTTGTCCATGCACCTTTAAAACACTAAAATTAAGGGGGAAAAAAGAATGTTTGTCTCGGAAACATGTGCGCATTGCTATGTGAAAATGAATTTAGCGCATAGAGCTACACGCTGGTAAAGCTGTATGTGCTGGTCTTTCTCTATTCTTTTTTATTGAGAGTAATCCAGGGATTGACGGACATCCGGGTTGCTGTCATTTGCTGTTGCAATTTTACCTTGAATTTTACCTTTTATTTCAACTGTCAAGTCTCTCCATAGTTAAGACAGCCGGGATCATACTTAGAAACTGGGCACTTCACACACGTAAGTTGGGTGATCAAAATTTTAGGGCATTAAAAAAAAGAAAGAAATATCACATACCGCAAAGCTAATTTCCTTATAAACAATCGCATACTGCATAGCATTTTTGCAGATGGTTTCTGACTCAAATCCTTTTTTTTCCCCTTGGCCTAAGCATTTTTAATGGTAATATGGTCAAGATTAAATCAATGCAACAACTTATCATTTTCTAAAATGATAGAATGATTTATTCAGAATATTACTGAGGATCTAGCAACAGAAAAATACAATGGAAGCAAATATCTTACAAATGGATAAAAGATTGGGGGGGGGGTACTTGGTGGAAAGGTGGGTGTACGGAAACACGGCAAAGAACAGTTGCATTTTTAATCTCCCAGGTTTACCAAAGGCCCCTCAAAAATTTGAAAAATGGTTTACATAACTGTTGCATTTTTCAAAAATGACCATTTTTGACCAATTTTTCGTTTGGTTTACCTATCAGTTACCAAATTTGGCTTTTATAGTGCAAGGGTAGTCGAAAACTCTGGTCGCGCGTCTGTACCCAACCGAAATCTGAGAACCCCTGGGAAAGAAGATTCATATCAGAAAGAGATATTTTTTGAAATTAAAGGAATTGCCCACATCCCAATTCTGAAATTTCACTTTTTCCTACACATGACAATTGTTTTTGTGTTACAGGAACAGCATGCCCATACAAACTTACCACTGGGATTGTTTTCTCAAAGACAAATAAATGTTGAAATTAGAAAACTTTAGTGCATCTCTGAATTTATGGTTAGTTGGCAGCTGAATGACACTTTCATTGATTCAGCTTTGGCCAAAAAAAAAAAAACAATCTTTACTTTTGATAAATAAAAAAATTCTGCAAAAAATGGAGACTTGCATACTTTTTAACGTTGTTGTATATTAATTTACATACCACATCTCCATCTACATTTGATCTTGCTCGAGATACTCAAGCCATCAGACCGTCTTAAACCCATTACCTCATCAGTTCAGTGGTATAACCATGATAACATTCATTTCTCAACTCTGAGCAATTGTAAAACTAAACTGAATGTTAGTAAGTAAAGATGCAACAAAACAAGTCGCATGTTGTATTAATTAACATGAAAGAGAAACCAAGCACAGCTACATCGTAATATTCAATTTCAGAGGCTGTTTTGCAACATTCCTATGTACAAGTCATGGGAATCAATCAAAGACACAGAACTGTTCAGCTAAATTCTGATGTACCGCTAACTCGCAATTGAATTCACACTCAAATGCAAATGGATTACATGAAGTGGGGAAACATTTGGGTACTTTTATTCACTCTTTCAAAGTTCTTCCCACCCTAAAACCATTTATGGTGCCATCATCCAAAAGAAAGTAGAATTCAAACATTATGCAAAAAAAATGTTTGGTTGCCCTCCAGAGCTTTTTTCAGAGAGGGTCGGTCGGTCGTGTTTTTTTTTTTTAATTTTTTTTTTCAATACTCTTCCACAGATCTAGGTCGATCGGCTGCTCCAGCCTTCACAACTTCCCCTGCGACATCCAAATCAAATTAATCAAATACCTCTTGTAGTGATTTGGGACATCCTAAACATTGTGAGGGTTGAATATCGAAAAAAGAAAAAATATAAAAAAATTTTGTTGTTGTTTTGCATATTTTGTAGAAAAAAAATTTCAATAAAAAAAGTTTGGGTCGGGCTGAAAAATAGGGTCGGTCGGTGGAGGGCAACCAAACAAGCAGACCATCATGGATTCTAATCAAATCATGACCATGGATTAATAATGAAACTGCAGCTGAAATGTGTTTAAGTGATAAACTGAATTTTTTCACAGGGTTTTGTTTATGATTGTTATAAACTATTCAGACAAGAATGTCAACCCATAGCAAAAATAACTTTCCAAGAGACCTCCATGGATACCTAATTTGCATGCGAAAAAACCCGGAGACTCTCCTGGACACTTTTGAGGCAATTCTAAGTAGTCTCCAGGGCCCCGTTTCATAAAGATTTGAATCAAGCGTACGTTTGATTTATCAAGCGTAAAACAGGTAAATACAAAGTAAATTTACGTTTGAAATCAAACGTACGCTTGATTCAAATCTTTATGAAACAGGGTCCAGATCTCCTGGATTTTTCACATGCAGATTAGGTATCCAGAAGACCTCTCATGGAGTTCTCCTTGAAAGCTGCTATATTTTGCGTTGGGAGGTTTTATCGTGTAATGAATGTTTTTTGCAAATGTGCATGATTTCATGTTTTAAATTATTGTTAAACAATTGTATACAAGAATGCATCACCGACACTAGTCCATGCTTTTTTACCCAGGCTGAAGAAAGTATATTGCCCTATTATGATAATTGTAATTCACATTTAAAAATGAAAATTGGATAAGAATCGGTGCTTCCTTTTGCCCAGGTACTATAAGGGAAGTATGGACTTGGATCAGTGTTGAATTCCTGTATTCAATTGAATAGACAACTCCAAAAAGAGCCTAACTCCACCATTTAGGTCAAATTGAGTTAGACCTATCAAAGCTGGCTTTCTGTGATGTTTTTATAAGAA
This sequence comes from Ophiothrix spiculata, assembly GCA_000969725.1. NCBI lineage: Eukaryota > Metazoa > Echinodermata > Ophiuroidea > Amphilepidida > Ophiotrichidae > Ophiothrix > Ophiothrix spiculata. The sequence continues at coordinate 45,038 of JXSR01S000587.1, read as the reverse complement.
GCTCTACATTCTAACTAGACTTGTATAGGCGAGTATAACACCAAAGAATCCTTGGAGATAGATGAATATTGAGTGCCACATGCTCAAAAATCGAGGGTTGAGAGCCACAAAGCCGTATTTGCAAAAAAATAAAAGAGCCAAAAGGTTGTATTTGCACCTATCTTTGTTGCACATGCAAATACGACCCGACCTTCTGGTTCTTTGTCGCCCGTGCAAATACGGCCTTGTGGCTTTAGCCCCCGAAATAGTTGACCCAATGCACAATTCTTTTGTTAATGACACAACTTTTATGGAATATATCAAAGTGCAGGTTCAATGTTTATTTGTTAAAATCCATGGACATTTTGGTATAAATTGACTTCAGGTAAGACTCTTGTCACCCATCATCAACAGTATTTGGCACCTTTCTACTGATGATTGTGCGCATACAACTTTATTACTGACAGACTTCTGATGAAATCTTATGCTTTATCAGGCACGAAGATTACGTCTCGTTTTCACTATTTAAAGATGGCGCCATCAAGCCAGTGTATAAGAAAATTTGTCCACAAAGAAATTACATAATTACATCAGCCAATAGAAGGATCATCAGTGGGCCATTCTTTTTCGATATGTCACAAATGTCATGCAGCATTACAATCTTCTTTACTTTTAAGCATGTCTGTAGTATTGGTTACCATTCTAACAGATGAGCATAGCTTTCATTTTGAACATAAGGCAACAGATTTAAATCAAGTAGGACAACAAGTTGCAAATCATTGCAATAGTATCCATTTTTTCTAATTTTATGTAAGTGTGTTGAAAATTATCTATTATATTCATATTCATTCATATTTATTATTTCCATATCAAAATACAACAAAATATATAATTAAAAACACATGTAATTGAAACAAAATGATATGGGGGATGTGATCGAAAGGCCAATGGCCAGAGGTAATCACAACCCACAATGAAATACAAGACAAAAGTGTTTCAAACAAATTACATAACATTTGTCAAAAAAAAAAAATATAGCAACTTCAACAACAACAACATATCATAAAACAACAACACACAGACAAACATAGAAAGGTTGCTTCAAACAGAACAAAATCAGTAATTTGAAATAAGGTGAAACTTAAATTGGTTGCGGAAATGTTTGATTGATTTAGACATTTTGAGTTTAATATCAAGTGTTTTCCACAGAATTGGGCCAGAAGTACGAACTGTTTGGTCTGAAAATACTTTTTTGTTTCGAGTGAAGGTATAATTATTATCATTTCTGGTACTGTACTGATGTAATTCACCTTGTTTTGAAAAGAATTTTTGAAACCCAGTTGGAAGCTGATTGAAGGAGTGTCTGTACATGAAGCTACCCACTTCTAGTTTGTATGTGTCAAAAATATTAAGAATATTTAAATGTTTAAAGAGAGGGGCAGAGTGACTTCTATAATGGCTGTTTGTAATAGCACGTACGGCCCATTTTTGAAGTTTATATACTTTTTCCATATAACTATAACATGTATTTCCCCAGGCCAAAATGCTGTAATTAATATACGGTAGTACTAATGTACAGTATAAATTATACAAAATTCGTTCTGGGACTGTATGTTTAAATTTATTGATGATACCAACATTCCGAGAAATTGTTTTTGAAATACCTTCAATGTGAGTTTTCCAGGTAAGATTCTCGTCAATAACAACACCAAGAAATTTTGTAGAATCAACTCTTTGTAGTCGTGTATCATTAAGTTCAATAAAAGATTCACTATCATCCGTCGTTAATGCATCATATTTAGCATTTCCATAACGTGTTCCCAATACCATATAGTTTGTCTTATTTGCATTTATTGATAATTTGTTAGCTTGAAACCAGTTTGAAACTTCTTTAAATTCTTTATTAATCATTTTTATTTTACTAGGAATATTTTCATGAGAATATAGAATGGTGAAGCATGGAAGACGTGTTAACAATATCATTTACATATAAAATAAATAAGAGGGGACCTAATATTGACCCCTGGGGTACGCCACAAGTTAGATTATTTACATTATTGGCCATACACAAACCGGTGAGCATTTACTGTGTAATTGGCCCTTAAAAGAACAACACTTCTCAAGACATTTAATAATAGAAGAAAAGCAAAGGTTTTTGGTTATCACAACTTGCCCTTTCTTGAGTTACAGGGTGGTATCATATTTCACTTGCCTTGGATTTCCAAGGCAGGGTTTGTTGTAAGCTGATGGACCTCACACTTCGCGTTCACTTGCGAAGTCCATCTAGATGGACTATGCATGAACTGCATACTTTACAGCATGCATTGTGCTTTATGAAATGTATCCAGTTCACTGGTCTATAAGTCTGACAGGCTTCTGATGATCTTGGGACACCGCAGTAATGGATCTGTTGATTGGTCTATATTTCTTAATATCTGTTTGGGTACAAGAAAATTTTGGTTCAGATAGGATCATTTTATTGCTCCAGGTTTAAGGTCAAGAAAATCGCATGTAATGTTTCATAACGTTTGTGACTACCGTGAAGAAATGGCGAAAACATGGCTTAATCTTCACCCATGTTGAGCTGGAAATTTCATCAGAACTATAACTGCATGTGTGTCATCATTAGGTAAAAAGGTGCCTATACTCTATTAACCTTGAAGTATGCACAAGCAATCAGACTCCGCTACAAGATGCACAGCGCATCCCTTGTATTCTACAACATTGCGAACTAGTGGTTTTGTATTGTGCAAGAGACTAGCAATGATTGATTATTTAGGATTGATTAAGACCAAATCACTGCGTATTAATATTTTTGTACAAGAATCGTTCATGATTTTGGTATTATTTGTGGCTAATTTTGTTGCTATCACATGGACAAACCATGAAAATAAGTTTATTTGAAAATTCAGCAAGATTGAGTACACCTTTTTTATTTGGAAAATACAGACTAATTTATTTCCTTGTATGGTCATGTTGGTTTTTGTGCATCAATAGGCTGCTTGTTGCATACTTCCAAGATTGATTGAGTATAGTATGGAAGTTTTCTCTAAACATCCTTGTTGTTTGTTTTGTACTATAAGTGTTATGAGTATACATATACAATAAGTATAGTAAACCTTTCCCTATTAGGCATGCATTGATCCTGTTTGGTTGATGTGTGGCAGAGCACATAAGTCACTAAAAATTAATGTATCTTAATAGAATGATTGCATAGATGAGAAATATAAAATATATTTTTACAGTACCGTAATTACAACTCCATTATTTGTTATTATATGCTGATTCACTTTATGTTTTTGGCCTTAAAGGGCCTGCTTTTGAAAAACCATCATTAGCCCCAACTTTTTGAAACATTTCAAGATTTTTGAATCAATAAAAGTGTTTGTGGCAATACAAACAACATCTACTTTTATTATTCTGCAGTTTATGAATATTTTACAAATTGAACTTTCAAAAATATAGCCATTTTCAGGTTTGTCCATGCACCTTTAAAACACCAAAATTAATAAGGCAAAAAAAAGAATGGTTGTCTCGGAAACCTGTACGCATTGCTATGTGAAAATGAATTTGGCACATAGAGCTATGCGCTGGTAAATCTCTACATGCTGGTCTTACTCTATTTTTATTTATTGAGAGTAATCCAGGGATTGACGGCTGTCCAGGTTGCTGTCATTTGTTTGTGTATTTTTACCTTGAATCTTATGTTCTTTCTATTTCAACTGTCAAGACTTTTCATAGTTAAAACAGGCAGGATCATACTTAGAAACTGGGTACCTCACATACGTA
>JXSR01S000586.1:10153-24192 GCA_000969725.1 Ophiothrix spiculata | reverse complement strand
AAAAATTTGAAAAAATAATAAATAAGGTACTCAGGCTATAAGTAACTATTACACTATGAAAGATAATAAATTAACACACATTTTGAGCCCATTTTGGTGAAAATCTGATTTAATTTAGCGGAAATATGGATTTTTTAAAGAAAACGTGTTTAAATATAGCCGAGTGAGATAAAATAAAGAAATACATAAGAAAATGACAAATTTAGAAATTTTGGTTGCACTTGATTCACAATGCATTATCTTGATAAAATAATTGATTTATTTGATAGGAAAATGTAATTATTTTATCAAAATTTAATTTTAATGAAAATTCTCAAAATTACAGGGTGAGCGTCTTCTGTATACAAATGTATAGGAAAAGCGTTCAGAAATTTACGACTTCCGTTCTTAAAATTGCCATAACTCCGGAACCGAATGTCCATTTGAACTCAAATAAAAAGCATTATAAAGTATAGATTCTGTAGTTTGTCCTTGTGTTAATATCTCATTTTTCTGATCTGATCGCAAAGATCTGTTTTCAAACCCCCTGCCCCCCCCCCCCCCCCCCCCCTTAATTGGGATTGATTTCATATTTCAAATCTAAGTGATGTCCATAATAGGTACAAAATGGCTGCCAAATACATTTTTTGGTATTTTGATGGTAGTGATGAACTTCGTTATGGGTGCCTGTTAGGATTTGCAACATGTTAATATCATATTTTAAGGACATCTGTTTCTAAGGAACTATTTTCAGTTAATTATTTTGCAATATTTAAAGCAGTTTTAATGTCAATCCTATTCAGTTTTAGTGCAAAATGTATTTGGTAGCTATTTTCGACCTCATTGTAAGCACCAGTTTGGATTTCAAACAGGTTTTATATCAATGTCTGGGGAGAAATGTTTCTTTTGTAACCCTCATAGACAGTTTTCATTGGTTAGTTTGAATATTCACTGTTTTTATAGCTGTATTTATCTCCCACAGTAGTATAGTATGTCACTTTACGTTAGGGTGGGGAGGAATTATCCGGGAGCAGGTTGAAATCATGACCTTTTGACCTGGCGGAAGAAGGATTTGACGCAGGAATTCGCACCTTTTTGTCCAAAATCCTGCTCCCTGATTGGTCAATTGGGGTGATATAGGTGTTAATGAGGCGCGAAATGGTTTGGAGAGCCGACCTCTTAAAATGTGCTCCCGGTTTGGGAGTGAAGTTGGGGAGTGGGAGCACTGGGAGTTTTGAACTATGTAAGCGGGTGGTATTATAGTAGGGTCTTATAGTGAATGTATTTATTTCTGGGCTAGGTATGTGAGTGGGGTTTATACAGTAGAAACAATAATGATCAGGAAAGAAAAGAGACAACAGACATTTTTGTGTCAACGGTATAGTATCTTTAAAACTTAGATTTCATTTATTGCTCATCTCAACGTCAATTGTATTATATTATATACGGTATATTTACATTTATAGTTATATACATACTTGGCATGCGTGATTTATACAGTTATATATACATGTGTACTTTTATATAGTACTTTAAGGTACAGGTTACTTTTACATATTTATACATAGGGTTACATAGCAGGGTATGTGTATATATACTTATACAGCGAGGTATATGTTTATAAGTAATTATATTAAAACAAGTCTACAATTTGTTATATTGGGTACTGAATTTACAGGCGCAGGTCTGTGTAATTCTAATTCATATTTAAATATCCAAATAGGTTGTTGAGACACCATCTTCCTGGACCTTTCTTTTCGGATAAAAGTAAGTGAATCCCGCCCGAGATTGTGTATAGGTAAAGACACTGTTGTCTTTCACTCTAAATCCTTTGTTTACACCACCCTGTGACTGTTTGGTGGACAAAACAGTGAGATACAAGTCTTTGTTAATGGTGTCTCGATTACACTGTTTGCTAATCCCCTTGGAACTGAACTTGTATTTCCCTCCAAAACAATAGTATGTTTTGCTACAGAGCGCTATGATACCCTCACCTTCCCACTCAACTTTAAAAAGACCGGGTGCTCTTTTATCATATGCTGTATTCTCAGGGGTATCATTACGAGGAAACCACATATGTTTCTCTTTGTCAAATCGTTCCTGTAAGCCAGGTTTAATGAGATCTGCTAATGAATCACCAGATAGGGCAATATAGGCTGAATCTGTGTCCATTTCAACGTATTGAAAATCAGAGCGATCAATGTATACATCCAGAAAGTCATAATAGAACTCCAGCATGCGCAGCTTCGCATACTGATAAACAAAGAATCCTATCTGGATGGGTAAGTCCTCCTTGATCATCCTCTTGGCCATAGTAACTTCATGACAATGGTCAGTGATGTCATCAATGTCACGAAATAGCGGTTCATTTATATACTTTGATGCTTCTGCATCATCGCATAATTTGACGTTCATGTGATGTTCTTTGTTGGTGATAGTTTTTCCATAGGAGGAATTGCCGATTAATTTCATCGTATCAGCGATGATGGTCTTGTCTGGGTCCCTATCTCCATCTCTTCGTGCATCTGATACGGCATCACCGAATGCCTTGAAACATGCCTTTGGAGTATATTCAATGACTTGGTAAATACGGGTGATTTCCAGACCGTGTGATATGTACCATTTCAAGAGTGGGGTACTCAGTAGTATTTTGTCTGCAAACATACTACCTATCAGACTTCTTACCGGTTTAGCTAGAAAGTTGTTTTCTTCAGCAAATTGGTGCATGAAGGGTCCGATGTCCTGACAGGAGATATTTGTGTTTTTGAAGATGGGAGTCATTTCTGAGAAATAAGGTTTAAGATGGTCTGGTACGTGGATATCACACTCAATACAACCGAAGAGATCACCATCGAGAACTGATTGAATTATCTTTTGAGGAGTGATGTAAGAAAATCTGTCAAGTGGAGATCGTCGAGCCTCATAAAATTGCTCCATGATTGGATCAGTACGTTTTTGAGTACGAAATTTACATTCCCATATGCCTATATATTCGTATCCAAGGTTCTCTATGTACCGACGTTTTCTCGTATAAGTCTTTCATGGATTTACCACTTTTCTCATTGAATTTGCATCCTTTTGTCAGAAAACAGTCATGACCATGCCAATAACATCCTGAAAACTCAAACACCTGGTTTGTTTCTTTGCAAAATCCATCTACAGGTAACTGTCGGGGTCCAAGTCTCTTTTCCATGTTGTTTCCATTGTGCCTGATTTGGATGTTACGCCGATTAGATTCCCAATTCAACCATTCTAAAGCTATTCTGGATGTTGACTTTGGTTCTTTTTTGAAGTTAGTCTCCTCTAGTCTGCGAGTGTAGTCCCCAGTTGGCATCGGTTTCATGATGGCAGACAGGTATAAAGCGTTGGCATCGTATCCAACGACCTTCTTGCACATCTTCCCACTACGTATACGTGTCTTGCCAGCTTCCTGATACCTGTGAAACACAATAGATGGGCCTCCAACTAAGTTATCTTTGAATGTTCGATGCAGATCCTTGTTCTTCTCGTCAAACAGAGAAAATTCTGCTGCAGGACTGCTTTTGAAGAGATACTTTAAAGTGAGGCCCGGTACTGATATCCCATCTTTAAAGGCATCGATACCACGCTCCTTATAAAATGAAGCCATCTTGTCCAGTGCCTCGATGAATGGTTCAACATCCCTGTTGTTGTACCATACAAGAAAATCTTTCATGGTGTACATATTCTGTTCTTGCCACACTTGCTCACAGTATTGGTAATCCAACTCTGATATAGAACTGTTTCTAAGAGTGCTATGAAAAGCTTTTCTAGATGGTAACTGAGCGGATTCCAATTTTTCAGGAGAATCCAGCCATTCATAAGGGAAGAAGCCTTTCTTCAGAGTGCAGTCGTATGCCTTTAAAAAGGAATCGTAAGAAAAGTTGGGTGCCAAGAAATTCCTGATATCCATGAAACGTAGGTGCTCAGTTTTTATACACATGTATGCATTGTTTCGTTTGACTTGAAACTTAACATCTTCATGCTCTTTGAAAAATTTGAAGAGGTACGGTTTGATAAGATTGACATCGTAAGTACCACTGTTGAACCCGAAAACCGGCATTTCTTTCATGTATGCTGCAAGTTCGCTTTTCAACTTCTCTAGGTAGATCCTCATTGGTTTGCCATCATCACTTTCATCCGACTCAGGCTGAAGCATCTCGATTCTTTAAGATAGTGTTTCCAGCACCCCGTCAAATAGCTGCTGCAGTATTTCATTACTCTTTTGACTTATCTCTAAAAGATACCTCATCATGGAATCAACCAGGTTTTGTGGTTCGCCTTCTGATATGAAACACGTTGGCTTTTCATAACCTGGGACATTACTACATACTGACACACTAATAGGAACATGCTTCATCTCCCATGTCAGTGTATCTGTTGGAGAGGACTTTTGAGTCTTGTCAAAATAGGCTTCAAAATCAAAAACAGCTCGATATGGATAGTATCTCATCTCCTCAGGCACAACAATCTCCTCCTCCTCTAACTTTTCCAATATGGTCTTGGGAGCTACGTAGAAGCCTCCAGGATACCTATATTTAGTCCCCTCTCCATCACATTTCACCTCATGACGCGTTAACTGCCTACCAGACTTCCATAACTTATTACACTTCTTGCAGGCAAATGACTTGCTGTACTTGTCAATGTTGGTGATAAAGCTGAAGTGACGCTCATAAAGGTTCAAGTAGATCGTGTTTTCATACTTGTCCAGGCTTCGTCGGAGAAGAGAGGCAACTATCATAGGTTGATTTATAGGTGTACCATCTTCAATTAGCAGTTCATTTTCTTCATGATCTTCTTTCAACTCTTCACACGTCCATTTACTTTTACTGTCCCCATCTTCCTTCTCTTCTGATTCATTTTCATCACACACCTCCACAAGCTCATACACAACTATGTTGGTATTAAACATATCTTCTAGAGTGCTCAGCTCTGACATTTTAACCCCTTGAAATCTCTTCACATCACTGTTTCCAACATATTGCTGAAACAGGTCTTTTGTCTTCTTTTCCAAACTGTTTTGATGAAAACCCTGACTGAGTGCTAAACATCGAAAGAAACACAAATTATTTTTGTATGCTTTTCCCTTGTTGTTGGGATCAGTTGTAAGTGATATTACGGCCCGATTCTCTTGAATATAACTCGGTAACTCTGCGACGTTGGTACCAATGGGGTGATTGGGGATTTTGTAAATGTACAAGGTCAAATTGGTTATAAGATCAACCACCCATTTTGAGTTGGGACGTTGCAATCTAGCATACTCTAAGGGATCTTGAAGAAGGAATGTATCAAGGAATGATACCATATCAGATCTATTGGTGATCAAGCAGGGAGCACTTAAAACTTTAGTATTACATGACGCATAGTGGTATCTTAATTCACCGGACTCATTGTTTCTAAGAACAAAACCAAAAGCGGCGTTAATTTTGAACGCCGTTCTCTGTTTTTCAAATATACCATGCACTATTTGACTTAAATACTCTGTATCTAAGGATGCTAATCTAAAATTGTACGTGTCTCTTATTTTGCCGTGTTTGGCGGAATCCTTAATCTTCTTCCAATGCTTTTGAAACAACTCTCGAAGTGCCTTGTTATCATTCAACTGTTCAACCAGGTCTCCTGGGATGTCTTTTAATTCTTCGGGGAGAGGATTGGTTGGTTCTTTCTCTTGTCGTCGACGTTTGGTTGGTCGTCCCACTTCTCCATTCTCATTGCAAGGATCTTCCTCATTGCAGTCAAATTTTCCTGCATAAATCAATCAGAAAATAGGATGTAATTAATATCAGTTTTATAATAAAATGTCAAAATATGTAATTAATAGATGTAATAACTAGTAACAATGCTAAACAAAGTGAGCCACAATGTGCCAAAATGAGCCACGATGTGCCAAAATGAGCCACGATGTGCCAAAATATCCCAGTGAAAAGAGCAAATGAGCCAAGATGTGTTTATAAACATTCATTTTAACGAATTTGCATCATTTGATAATAAGTCTTCATAGAGTAAACATCATGAACACTCTCTCTGTCATCAAGCCTCATGCATGTCATATGTGCGACAAGAACTTCAGTAAGAAGTACAATTTAAGAAGACACTTACAATCGATACACGATGAAGTGCAATCAACAGATAGTGGTGAAATGGAATATGATAATGAACAATCTGACCAAGATGAACCACACCATAAGAAACCAAGAATCACAAGGAATGATGAAGATTCGGAAGAATCTGAGTCTGAATCTGACAATGATCACGAATCAAATGCATCTAGTAATGATGAAGAAGAAGAGACAAGTTCAGAATTAGAAGACAATACAGCATACCAAGTTTGGTTGGAGGAAGCTAAAGAGGATACAGAAGAGATTTTGAATGAAAAGTATCAGAAGTATATTCAGGAAGGCATGAATGAAGATGACGCCAAATATAAAGCTCATAGAAAGACCTTGTGGGCGGTGAAAAAACACTTCTTTGACAGTTATAAAGACTTCTTGTCGAGTTTCCTACGTATTAGGGATGATGAAACCCATCAAGAGGTAGTAGAAGAAATCGAGGAGAAGCTGGAGAAAGGAATGGATATCAACAAAGCACTGAACCGAGTGGTACCCAAACACCATTCTAAATTTGACGGATTGTTTGAAGAAGACGTTGAAGACAGTGAGGAAGATGGGGATGAGGAGGAACAGGAACAGGGTGAAGATCAAGAAGAACAATATTATACATACTAAAATTAGACTCTAAAGATTCTTAGCCGATATAAACTTTAATGTATATTGTTTGTAATTCTAAACATGTATAATTTCTGTCACGTGCATGGACTTGAATAGAGTCGTTCATTCAAATGTGATGATTTATCAGAAGTTGGTCATGATAACGACCAAAACACAGATGAAGAAAGTGAGGACCAAGAAGAACATTATATATATCCAATTGTCCATACTAAAGACTCTAAAAGATTGTTTAAAACTAACATACGTTTTCTACAGATAAATTTTGTAGCTTTAGTTTTTTTTTGTTTTTTTTTTGTAATTGTATGTTCGAATGATATGATTGAGTTCTAATAAAATTGCATGATGAAAATCTATTATTAGCTTGTCTTCTGTGTCTTTATTCATTTGTGATTGTATATAATGTGGTCTGTTATTATGGGGAAAAAATCTAATTCAGCCATAAAATGAAATGTAATAACTTACCAGCTTCAGTTGCATCATCAGGTCTCGGTCTCTTGTTATTAACTCTCTGATGCCTTTTCAGGTGATCTGCACGTTGGAAATTTGAACCACAGGTCTCGCACTTAAAAGATGTCACTTCTGATGATCCAACCCCATGTTGTTCCCGTTGATGCCTTTTAAAATTGTCAATCCGTTTAAACATTTTAAAACACTTGTCACATTTCAGAACTGTTGGTCGTATATTGGCGATGTTACCATCCCCACCAAAGTGTAATTTTCTGTGGGTCTTCAAATGATCCTCACGTGAAAAGGCTTTGCCGCATACGTCGCATACAAAACCTTGATTGTTTAATCCATGCTGGGTGCGAATATGTCTCTTCAAGTTGAAAACACGGTCAAAAGTAGCCTCGCAATGTTGACACTTGTGTTGCGTGATATGTTTTGGAGCCATGCTAAATTATATATATATATATGATCCAATGTAACAGAATACTTGCAAAGTTACACAGTCGATTTATATTAACAGTATTGAAGAAAAGTTAACTGTAAAGCAGTGAACAACTATAGCGAAGTGAACTCCTCGGTGTCTAAAGACGAAATGGTAACTTATCAACAATGTTTATGTCTTTAAAGACAAAAAAATTGGGGAAACTATATTATATATGATCCAGTGAGACAGAGTACTCTTTCAAAGTAACACAGTCGATATTAACAGTATTGAAGAAAAGTTAGATGTATAGCAGCAAACAACGATATACCGAAGTGATCTCCTCGCTCGGTGTCTAAAGTTGAAATGATAGTTAATCAACAATGTGTATATCTTTAAAGACAACAGATTGGGGAAACTATTATGGGATATCGCATCAGGAAGTTTCTGAGACTCGTTAAAACTTGTTTCTTTGTTTGAAGGGGTCAGTGACCTTCTATTTCAAATTCAACAAATATTCCAATACTTTGACTGTCCTTAATGAATTAGTAGTCTGATATGACAATACTTATTAACACCTACCCATGCCAAATATCACACCTTGACAGTAAACCTTAATTACTAATTAATATCTATTAGTGATTTAACAAGAAATGAGCAGCCATAAACAACAATGTCTAATTAACGCTAATTAACTCAAAGTCAACGCATCCTAAAATGATTTTGAAGATTGTGGGAACATAGAAAGTTCTAATGATCATTATATATTAAAACAACCATTACATTTTCCTGTTATAACTTGAACACAAAAATTAACGATTCTGAAATACTAGTATATCAAAGTTTAGCATTATATTTAGGTATCACCAATAGTTTATAAAATAAATATATACCTTACTTGCGTGTTAGTTTAAGTAAAAAAAAAAAACCTGTACCACATATTAGTACATTTTGTATGTATATATACCCTACTATGTAACCTACCTTACAAGAGTACGCATGTATATATAACTGTATAAAACAAGCATGTCAAGTATGTATATAACTATAAATGTAAATATACCGTATATAATATAAATACAATTGACGTTGAGATGAGCAATAAATGAAATCTAAGTTTTAAAGATACTATACCGTTGACACAAAAATGTCTGTTGTCTCTTTTCTTTCCTGTTCATTATTTTTTCTACTGTATAAACCCCACTTACATACCTAGCCCAGAAATAAATACATTCACTATAAGACCCTACTATAATACCACCCGCTTACATAGTTCAAAAACTCCCAGTGCTCCCACTCCCCAACTTCACTCCCAAACCGGGAGCACATTTTAAGAGGTCGGCTCTCCAAACCATTTCGCGCCTCATTAACACCTATTTTGCCCCAATTGACCAATCAGGGAGCAGGATTTTGGACAAAAAGGTGCGAATTCCTGCGTCAAATCCTTCTTCCGCCAGGTCAAAAGGTCATGATTTCAACCTGCTCCCGGATAATTCCTCCCCACCCTAACGTAAAGTGACATACTATACTACTTCCCACTTTTGCATTTTTTAGTTTTAAATCGCATTTTGGCACCAATTGTGGACCTTTAATAAAGAGGTTCCATTTTGGATTAGAATTATATTAACTATAACTTTAAGAAGGAATTGGTCTGTTGATAGATCCAAAGCCATTTCCATTGATCATTATGTCCACTACAGTTTTAAATTTTCCCTTCTTCCCCAATATATTTAGTGAACAAAAAAAGCCATTTTGATGACCATTGAACCTTATGATAAGGATTAGCCAATGCTGCCAATAATCTAATATACATTCATCTTTCCAACCCTTCTTCCATATGGGAATTCTGTTTGGCAGGCAATAGTTCGAATGGGCATGAACAGACTTAAGGGGAAGATATCTTTGAGCAGTAATTTGCAAATAAAGTTCAATATTTCTGTAATATCAACTTTATTAGATCGTACTATTATAATATGAGATATATTTAATAAAATACCATAATCTACAAACCAAAATCTAAAAAAAAACCAAAGATTTTTAAAGACCATAACATAACAAGAATTGGTAAAAGTTAACAGTTACAATAATATAGAGCCTATTCCCCTTAATCATAGGGAATTTTGTACTGTTTGACTTATTGACTGAACTTTCTTTGATTGGATAATGATCATTCATTTCTTGAAATAGGTCAACAACATACAATATAGAGTGTCTCAGGGAGAGTTCTAAGACATATTATACATTATATTGGAATAATTGAACAAACATGAATTTGGTATTTTGGGCCAAAAATGTGAAACTGTTGATGACTCACCACAAAAGAATGCAGTATGCCAGAATGCAGAAGGCAAAATACAGATACCGGTGGCTCACGGTATTATCAGCCTAAGTTGTAGTAAATATCCATATGGGACAAGGTTGCAGAGGGCCAAAGGAATCCCATCCTATTCTATCACAAGTGTAACTGCAGAGAATTAGCATTATAATAGTTGTTAGCTATTCCACCAACCTGGTACCATTGTGTAAACTGGTGTTAATGCCAATTAGGCCTACACTTTTTCCTGCAATTGTACCCATTGATGTTTTTGTTTACAATTAAGAGAACTTATTCTAATTTCCCAGTTTTGTAAAGTCGGTAATATTTTGATTAACTTTGGCAAATTATCCAAAATATTATTTGGAACTTGATTTTGGTAACTCCTAATTTTTCTACCCAGTTTTGGTTAACACCGAATTATGACTTGGTTTTATAACCTGAAATTTCTCTGCATTATTCTGACTAATTTATTAATTCAAAACTACTATCATTTTGGAACTTGGAATGATTCGCCTATTAAATTCAGGAATTAAGTTCTAAATTATTTCGATTAATTTCAGTAAATATTTTGATAATTCCGAATTATTCCCAATTATTCCGAATATTATCGTTGTTCCGAATAATTTCAGTAATTCCGAATTGTTCCGAATAATTTCGATAATTCCCAAATGTTCCGAACAATTTTCGTAATTCCGAATTGTTCCGAATAATTTCAATAATTCCGAAAAAATCATATTTGTTCCGAATAATTTTGGTAATTCTAAATTATTCAAAATAATTTACATAATTCCGGTAATTCCGATATCGGACTCCGATATCGAAATTAACACCATGTCGTGGGGCCTTTAAGAAATCACTGCAGCTTAACTCCATAATGGTGTCATTTGACTCCAGCAGTAGAGCTGTTTTACACATAGGGTGATATATAGATTCACTGTGATTCCGTGTAATATCAGAAGTGGGGTTTTTTTTACAAATAGAGTCATAGGTCAATGTGACGCCAAGTAAGAATTCACCTGGATTCATTTTTGGCGGTCAGTGAACAATAGTGTATTTTTCGTTAGTTTACATATAAATAGCAATTTTTGCTGTGACAACATACACGACATACGGCATTGGTCTAAAACGACATGTGATGAAAGCATGAAGAAACATTTCGTTGAACTTTTATCAAGATATTTTCTTAATAAATTGGTGAAGATTAGTCATCCAGTTTAGTTTCAAATATGATCAAAATAAATCAAATACTGGAAATGAAAATATAGCACTTACGGCTACGTTGCGTTTGGTTCCAACATACTTCGTTAGGCCACTGATTGATAGCTCTCTGGGAAAGGGTTTTGGAATTGAATAGAAAGGGAGGACTACGCCACCAACTATCACCCGCAGGGGATGAGGTCATCGGAAAAATTCTTCGCCGCCTGTCACGTGATCAATCAGTGGCCTGACGAAGTTTAGTGGTACCAAACGCAACGTACCCGTAAGTGCTATGTTTTTATTACCAGTATTTGATTTATTTTGATCATATATTTTCTTAATACACTGAATAGATCAATCAAGATCGTTCATGGTTCATAATATCATAAAGTTTCCTGTTAATACGGTCCAATAATTTAAAGATGGTACTCACTTAATAGAAATATATCACTTCCTATCAGGAAGCTTGAGTCCAAGTATATTTATAATATTTTCTTAATTGACTTATACTTAACAGAGAAAACGAAGCAGAGCGGCAAATATTGACGAACGTATCCATCTTTAAACCGCTTTGAACTATCAAATCAAAATTACAAGCACTATTCACAGGTTAAATTGATGCATTACATATTTGCATATATGGGAGGAATAGCAATACTAAAACGAGATGTAAAATCACTTCGATGCTGTCACCATTAGGTTTTAGATCATTGTGGACCAGTGTTTGATAGCACCCACACATCTTTCAATTTTCGAGTGTTATCAGCATATATTATTAAGCCGTGGTCATGAATAATATCTATTAATTGTCCTGTGTACATTTTATAAGATAATGGCCCGATAACTGATCCTTGAGGCACACTTCTTTAAGTGGAGTATGTGGCTTAGATAATTTGTCATTATAAACATATACAGCCAATCAGTGGCTTAGCAGGATTCTTATGGTAAACATATCAAAATAATAACGCATAATGTAATAGGCTGTATTAAACACTCAGAAAACTTCCTTCGAAGGTTACTGCTGCAAAGGTATACCTCACCACGTTACTCAGTTAGTATGTCATATGATTTGTTAAGTAATGGGTCACATTAAGAGTAGATTTCAGATGATTGAAATCAGCTGTACTTCCAATAACGAGAAACGAGAAGGACATTATTGTGATAATCATGATCAGACCAAAAAATAGGTAAAACAAAAAGCGATCAATGACTTGACAGATGAGAAGACGGACCTCCCTGTCTCTGTCTTCAATAGCTGTGTCGTATTCCTTTGCCATGTACTGATGGAAAATATCAGTGACAAACTGCAGCGTGTCTTTTATACAACCATGATTTTCCTTAGCGTCCTTAAGAGCTTGAAGAAATGCAGAACTTCTTATATGAAATGCGGTTTGTTCATTTTTGGGTGTCTTAGGAGTACCTTGGATGGACTCCTTCCTAGGAATGTCATCGTTTCTGATATTTGTTGCTTTCTGCTTCTTATTGTCATGGTTTCGACGTCTCTCACGTGTCACAAGTTTTAAAATTTCTTCCGTGTTGTTACCTTTTCTCTTTTTTAGCGAACCACGACTCTGATATTTTGATTGTAGCCATTTTTGACAAGCAAATCTTGAACAGGTTTGAAGGAAGAGCCTCTCTATCCAGGGACTCACTGGGCCATCTCCAAAGGCAATATGTATCTCTATTGATGTTGCAGCAGCTGCGACGCAGGCTATAACTATCATCACTTTCAAATATGTACCTGAAAAAAAAACAGGAAGAAAATTATCTATCCATATTAATATATCCATATCCATATATAGTTCTCGCTAGCTCAGTCGGTTAGTTCTCGGACTGATAAACATAAGATATCGATCGTTCCGCATTCGAGTCCAGCTGGTAGCTGAGTGTGCGAAAACTGTATATTCTATGAGGGTGTGAACTGCTCAAGCTAGGGTTGCGCAAATATGTAGGCCGCAGTAAGCCCTTTGGCCCCAGGGAGTCCAGGTAGTGATTTAACCCAATGATTAGAACTGCTCTGTAAAGTGTGCTGAGGCCGTGTCGAATTACAAGTCAGGAGGACCGCGTAGTGCACTATAAATCACCTGCAATTTATTTATTTATTAAAGATACTGATATACAGAATACTTATTTATGTAGAATCAGGTTGAAACATTGAGCCTATATATAGCTAATTGCAATAGTGTATATGCTTTAAATCCAAGGATGTGTCCATAATTTGAAAGAAGTTACGGTTTTAGATGCAGGATGCAACCGAAGTGCCCGAACTTTAATATGATCAATGTTTGTCCATGTGTTAGCTACAAAATTAGCCAAAAATGATACCAAAATTGTGAAGAATACATGTAAGAAAATATTAATAAGCAGTGTTTTGGTCTTAATCAGTCCTAATTAATCATCACTAGTCTCTTACACAATACAAAACCACCAGTTCACAGTGTTGTAGAATACATGGGATATGCTATGGATTTCGTAACAGAGTCTGATTGCTTGCTGCATACTTCAAAGTTTATAGAGTATAGTTCAAATGTTTTGCAATGCATAATAATGCATTTCGGAAACGATTTTGTAAACCCACCACTAATTCTATTCACTGGAGTCATTGGATATAGATAATCGTCACTTGAGAGTTTGCAATCCGTAACAATTCATTTATATTTACACGAGCAAAAGTAAGAAGTCCTAGCTATTTTATTTTTGCTAGTAAAAGACAATAGGCCATCAACTACTTTGACTGACAGTTCTCTTTTGTGAGTTAGACAAAAACGATACTGCTTTTGTCATTAACGATTTTGTAAACTTTTGTAACATAAACATGTTTTTAATGAAACATTTTCCAACAGATTTGAACTAAGGTACTATTAAATGTGACCGTCCATCTTAAAACATCCGTAAAAGCAGCCTTTTGTCATTTTCACTTTTTAAATATTTG
>JXSR01S000585.1:36493-50840 GCA_000969725.1 Ophiothrix spiculata | reverse complement strand
ATCAATCTCTACTTGATAAAACACAATAGTTTGATGCATTGACATGAACTTTTTCATAGAACAAACCGAGTTATAAAATTAAACAAAGTGTATTAGGATGAACATCCGCCATTTTGAAATCCAAGTCATATTTGATCACATACACAATATCTGTATTTCCATTCAATGGCTGTTATCCTCTGTTGTCTGCACCTCTGGTTCTCGTCCTTGTCGCTCGTAATGTAATTAAATGTGCAAGCATATATAGAATCTGTTATAGTAACAACAAACTTATTAGTATTACAATTAAGTGCGCTAATTGTCATTTTTTGTAAATCCATTCAGTTGAACAGCATAAGTTATTTCTTTTAAATAATATTTTGCATATGGTATGAAACAGGGATCTAATAAAATTCTTGGGGCTACTTGGACAAAATTGCTGTTGATGACCTCCTAAACAACATATTCAAAACGTAGCAAAACGTAGGCTATGCAAAATTGGTTAATTTGCATTTACAAATTGGCCAACAAAACAAGGATTGACATTCCAAAATTGGTCAAAACCACACCAGCATGTTCTTCATGAAGAAAGTTGGATTTTTTGCTGTATTGCTGTATTTAATACAAAATGTAAATCCATATTGTATTCTACATGATTTTTACTCATGATCAGTTCGACTCGTGTAATAGATTATTATTTTGTTCCTGCTTCAATGTCTTGAATTTTAGAATTATTGAGGAAAAGAATCACCATTCAGATACTTAGTACTGTTAGCTTTTCTAACAAAATGTGTAAAGTTACTTTTGTAAATAATTTTACTTAATTCAAATCGAATTCAAAATTGTTACCAACTTATTAATACAATGCGGTGAGAATATTCTAATTAGGTTAAGAAGTACACCATTTAAATGAATTGGTAGTATGAGAATATATGTTCTAATTATTCAAACATGTAACACTAACATAGTAGAAATAGGCTAAACTACTTTGATTACAGTCATTTTGTCATCCTACTACAGGTTTCACAAAGAAAATATCATATGTAGTTACGGTAATCCGGGACAAATTGGTACAGACCTATATGAGCTTATGTTCAATAAGAATTTCATTCGGCATGAAAACAATAATATGACTCAATCTCCAATTATCTCTAGAATAATCAAACTATGAACAAGCATGGAGTTCCATAATCCTATATATATGTTTCTTCATCGTATTTTATTTGATAAGAACAAATGAATACAGGCTTAGTTACAAGCTATCAGATCCTTTACCCTTAGGCATCAAATTATGTAGGAAATAGAATGATACTTCTAAAAATCGAAACAAGCAGGTATATTGACAACGGAAAATTGGGCTTTTGAAAATCAACCCACAATCATTTATTTAAGTCACTAGTGACTCTAACTTGATGACTCTATGACTTAATACATGTAGGTTATAGGTCCGTGTATATGACCGAAAAATCGTTTTTCTTATTTTTTTTTCAAATCAAAATCAAGAAAAACACTCAAAATAGCCGGTTTCTTTGTGTTCAATGCAAGTGTGAAAATCAAAGAAACAAAATCATGGAAAAGGAGTTTTTTTCTAACATGTGTTTTCCTTACTATATTTTAAACGATAAAAAGGAAAAAGCCTCACAATGTTTGTTTTTTGTTTTTCTTATGCAAGTAAGAAAATCGAACCAACAAAATCAAGAAAAAAGAGGTTATTTCTAATACTTGTTTTCCTTGCAACATTTAGATCAAAGATAAAGGAAAAGGGCTCACAATGATCCTTTTTCGTTTTTCTTATGCGAGCATGAAAAACGAATCTACAAATTCGCGAACAATTACCAATTTCTAAACTTTTGTTTTCTTTGCTACATATTCAAACAAGATAAAGAAAAATGCTTACAATTAACGTTTTTTCGTTTTCCATTTGCAATCACGAAAAACGACAAAGCTAATTTAAGGAAAATTAGATTAATACAAATGTTTACTATCATTGGTACAATTCTTTAAAAGAAAAAATTAAACATGTTGACTGTGATCATTTATTTCAGTAGTACTTTGAAAAGGTGCAGATGGATACACACAAAAATAACGTAGTTGCAACTGTTATCGAATTATCTTTTTTAGTTTTGCTTTCATCCGCCCACTGCCCCGCGTAGTGAGTCTAGTTATGATAATATGGCACGCTGTGATAGGACAAAAACAACTTATTCTCTCTATGACTAATTAAGTCCACTCTTATCGAGATTACACCACTCTTTCGCGTGAAGTAATTAGCATTAAAGACAGTTTCAACTTGCCTTAAATAGGACGATGAAACTATCTATATGAAAGAATAATTTCATAATATTAATATTTTCTATACAGCTATTGGTTTCAGTTATATTATTATATTATTTATGGTAATTATACCTTTTATATGTACTTTTTTATGTTATTTTATGTAATATATCCAGGCAGCAAGTGGGAATTCTCTAGCAGTTAGTGTGCGATAAAAGTGAATAGGTCTACATACATGGGAAGATTCACTAATTCTTAACGAGGTTTGGCTAGTGGTACCATAGACTCTCTGCCAGAAAGAGTAACATTTCCATTTGAAATAAGCTGCGTTGATCACTTAAGTGTTAAACATTTTATTATCCAAAGCATTTAAACCTCTATTTTCATAGTTATTTCAAATCCAGAAGGATTTGTCACTAAATGCGGTCTTCGAAAAGATGAAAAATATAATCATATGAATTTAGCATGTATACATTTATATTATTACAGTTATATTTTTAAAAATGTGGGTATGAAAGTACACAAATAAAACCAATGAAAATTTCAACTCGCCCCTTGTTTCATTTATATCTTATTGCCATTAAAATCGTCATTTCGAAAAACAAACTCCCTGTTATGGACCTAAACACTAATATTAGAAACACAATTTACCTTCATTATAAGAAAAAAATAGCATCATTCCTTGCGTGATGAATTAAATTCCTCATTGTAAACATGTTTTAATTACCAAATTAAGGACTTACTCTTCCCAATGTCACATTAATATAATAACACCTTGCAATGTTTTAGTTTATTAAGAACTGGCGTGTTGTCATTAATTGGTTACTTGTACCAATTGATCCTTCACTACACCCAATATCATGAATATTATTAAGGTTATCACCCAGTCAGAATCTCAACTGCTGTATATGAAGTAAACGTACGTATATTGACTAGGCTAGGCTAATTCTGGATACGTCAACACGTTGATGACTACGTCCTTACTGTTTAGTTTACATTCCGTCAGTATCAAGAGAGAAATTACCTCAGGTTATAACAACTTTATCACATAAACTACATAGGTTTGAATACAGAAAGGAAACATTTTGTGCACAAAACTGAGAAATAAGTTATTTTCTGCTAGATTAAAAATAAATAAATGTGTGTGTGATTCATTAATTAAAAGAAACTTATAGGCCTACATGAAAGACAAAAGAAAGCTGCAATGAACAAATGTGTGTAAAACATTGAGACCAAACACGTTAATACGGTACCATCTAATTGTAAGATCAAATGTAAAAGTATAGCAAAAAATTAACCCTCGTCCACCTAAGCTATTTTCAACTATACGTCATCATCAAAGGGGGTGGTTGCCAACCCATCCCCTTTGAAAATGAAATTGACTTGCTACTGTGGTTTGTTTTATACCATAGTATAGGGTCTCCTTTTTCCATTGATACCAAAATCATGAAAAACGGCTAAAGCGTTACGTTCTTATGATGTAATTCAGAAAATTTCGCCGAGATCGGATTTCCGGCGAAAATTCAAAACATTGCTGTTAAATTCTAGATATTAGATTTTCATGGATTTTGTTTTGCTAATAAAAAAAAAAAGAAAATGTAGTTCTGACATGTTCTAAAAGTGTCAGCTTCTTAGCATGCAGATATTTTTCGAAATGGCGACTTTTATGGTGACCGCAACGGATGTAAAAACAGTTACTAAAATGCATGGGGTAACTTTATTTAGCGTTTTGGGCAATCGGCAACAATCCGTCCATAGGTGGAAGAGGGTTAAACAAAAAAATGACAGATGAAATAAAAAAACATCTGTTTCTTTTACAAAATTAATAAAATTTGTCACATCAAATTGATTTGTAATTAAGCAGTTCGGATATTTTGTTCAGATATTGTCCGATTGGTAACACAAATACGTATGTAGATTTTACAGTTTCAATTTTAATAACAGTCACCGAAACCATTTTTAACAGATGTTGTCAAAAATTTGAAAGGGGTTCTAAACATTGAAATAAAATTTCCGTCATTTATTAAATGATTGAAATCTAATATAATAAATAGCTTTGACTGTTGAAAAGGTTGTTTTGGATCATCAATGCTAAATTGAATAACAAACACGACATCCAACATTATTCCTTTTTTTTTCTATGGATCTCTAAGTCCCATAGTTTGTTTTCTTGTTTGTTTGTTATTAATTTTGTTGAGTGGAATAAGTTTGTTAAAAAGACACAATCCTGCACCTCAATTCTTCATGAGCCTCCTCAAAAACAATGATCAGAAACAAAAGTTAATGTCAGTAGACAAATACATTGAAACATTCCTGCTAACGTAAACTGAGTGTTAGTTGTTACCCAAACTGTTGTAACGTGTTACCTTGATAATTCTACTAAGAATGCTTTTAATTCGAAATGGTTAAATCATATGTTACCGTCCATCCCAAACCAGTCGTAAGTGTAGCCTCCTGTCATGTTCACTTCTTTAAATATTTGCAAATACGATGTTATAAGGATTGAAAAGACACCTCAACGAACTTCACTCGATTTCAAGAAGTCAAGTTGTGGTCGTCAAAGGGAGTAAAATGTATAACTGAGATAAACGAGTTCAGATATTACCAAGCCCTATAATTTATTTTGATTGTTTTCAGAATATACAAATATTTTTATAGTTTCGATAAGTTTCTTCAAATTTAACCAGGCTGGTGTTTTGATGTAAGCCTAAGGGTTTTAAATCCGTCCAAAAAATCAATGTCGGCACATTACGACATTGACATGTATTTTCACCTATAGCGCAAAATGAAATGTGTGATGCATTTACGTCTCGTTCGGGATGGACAGTCACATATGATCTTATATTCAAAGTAACGAATTGCAAACACTAAAATTACATATAAAAGTCTATTGCGTTATATTTGTATCAAGGAACCATTAAGATTGTATGAAAGTGACATTTTGTAAATCGATTGATCTTTTAATTTACTATGAAGCAGGTAAAAGCATTTCAAATTTATTAAATGTTAATACTGATTAATTTTGCCATTCATTTTCCGATGTTTTAGTTGATAATTAAATATGAACAAATTGAAGTAGTTTAATACTTAAATTTGTGAATTAAAGTCACAACGCGTTTATATTTTATTATCAAAATCTAGAGCAAGCAGGATGAGGGCTGTTTTTTATCTCAAGTTTTACTCCCTAGCAACCTTTGACAGACCATAACTTGACTTTTGAAAATCGAGTGAAGTTCATTGATATATCTTTACTGAAATGAAACAAAGTACATCTTGTTGCTAAAAATGACTTTAGATATAAATAAATGACAAGGTAATATAACTTAAGGTAATCTTTTACAGTGTTAGTGTAAGATGACATTGTATTTTCTGTTCTGTTACAACATGTATAAATCAATCAATTTGAAACAAAAGCCCGACTGTTTTTTTGTGAATCAATTATACTTATTTTGTTCCCCGGTGTTACGTGAATGTCATTGCACATGATAATGTTTCAGTTGATTAAGAATGATTTAAGATATAATTGGTGTTCAATCATGAATAAGCTACTTGTTTCAATTAACCTTCAATACACTCATGTAATAAAGGTCAACATAACCTTCACGCAGCGAGAACCTCGAAGCCTATACAAGCAAACATGATATGATGTAAACAAATATTCTTGAATCTGTCAACATGTGATAAAACTTGAATGCAACTAGCTATTTCTATCTGGTTTACATTCAGTCAGTTACATGAGAGACGTCGCCTTGTGATATAATATGTTAACGCATAGAAAACATCAGATGAAAATACGCGACAAAATACAAATTAATCGGATAAGCATGCAATTTTTACTTAAAACAGATAATATTTTACATTCTCTGAAATTTATAATTCAGTACAGAAAAAAGGAACAAGAATTAAAAACAAGTAAATGTATAATTTGCATAAAGTGAATTATTTTGAAAGACAATCAATATATATCACATTCAAAGTGTCACCGATAAAAAACGTACGTAGATTTGGAGAGATCATGTAGATTGGAATGTAGAAGATTAAAAAAGCAACTTTATAATACTATTGTAAAATATATGTACAATATATTTAGAATGACAAAAGAACAAATCGGTTTAACAGCGAATGAATTTAAAATATGTTTCTTTCACAATAATTGTTTACATTGCTAGAGATAAATACAGTGTGTGCCAGAATGAAGTTATCAAGATTTCAACGCTACATAATTCACAAACCAAATTATCCCAGACAATGAAACTTAGTGACAATTATGCCTAATGTCTTGACTTGCTGTGGTGCAAAAATAAAGAAAATCCATGCATTAGTTCTCTAGAAGTGAGCGTTTGAAGCTCCACAGGAGTTTGGACACTTTTCCCAGTTTGGATAAGTTGTAAAAATTCCATGGCAACGAAGAACGCCATCTTTATAGACATAATCATGATAATATCTGCTGAATAATAAGTGTTTGTGTTTTCAAGATTATTTTAACCTAAATCTGGTTCCTTTTCATATGTAAAAAATATTTCATAAATTTTATTAAGTAATCGTTTAGGAAAATCATTTAGCGGACCCTTTGAAAGCACGCTGCAGTGGTTGCAGGAATATGGTAATTTAAAGCAAACATAACACCTCATTTTTCAATGGAGAAAAGAGTATCATGATTGACCAATATCTGCAAAGTACCTGTATCATTGAAACAATGGAAAGATTTATTTAACTTTTGCAGGAGCCAGATATCCTCATCGCACGAGTAGTCCGTCTTCAAAATGTCAGAAAATATAAAGCTTATGGTATCAGACGGCAGAAGGAACTGCAAAAAAGAAGCATGTTGACGCCGAGGTAGAGGCCGAGTTAACATTCAGCTGAACCTTTATCAAGACTCCAAGGCATCATCAAGGAGAAGCAACATGTGAAACAAAGCAGATATGTTGGTAAAAGATGACATCCTTGCTCACATACTTCCACTGAAAATTACCACTAGATTTTTACGACCTCTCCAAACTGGGAAAAGTGTCCAAACTCCTCTTAAGCTTCAAACGCTCACTTCTAGAAAATTAATTCATGGATTTCCTACATTTTTGCAACAAAGCAAGTGGAGACATCAGGCAAAAGTGTCACTAACTTTCATAGTCTGGGGTAATTTAGTTTTTGAATTATGCGGCATTAAAATCTTGATAACTTCATTCTGGGACACACTGTAGAA
This sequence comes from Ophiothrix spiculata, assembly GCA_000969725.1. Taxonomy (NCBI): domain Eukaryota; kingdom Metazoa; phylum Echinodermata; class Ophiuroidea; order Amphilepidida; family Ophiotrichidae; genus Ophiothrix; species Ophiothrix spiculata. Next base: position 43,387 of record JXSR01S000585.1, on the reverse strand, counting down.
TGGAAAATATATCATGTACATGTATATAGTTACGAATAACATTGAGCATCTCGCAAACATTTGTTTAGGATTAAAGGGCGAGTCAAAAAAATCGTCTTTGGTATCAAAAACAACCATTTAATAAATGTATATTGTCTATTAAAAGCCTTTTTAGTGGAGTTTTTTGAAATAACGATTCTGAATTGAACTAAAACAGTGTTAATAAGTGTATGGAGTTTTTATATCAGTACATTGTTAATTTATGTTACATTATCAGGATACAATTAGGTTTAGAAAGAAATCAGCCTTTATGGAATGGTTTCAAAATGATATCACACATGTAATACAGCACCCTCCTTTACATAATACATTCATTATGTCGTCAAGTAACTATTACCCCCCTTGTTTTAGAGAACTCATAACAATGAGCAGCTTTAGAAAATACATTCAGACTTCCATGAAGACAATTATTATGTGATAACTTTTGTGAATCAAAAACAAAATAAGATTAATGGCATTGCTTTGATTACACAAATTCTGGGCAGAAATGCAAATTGAGTAATCGAAAATATGAAGTTTAGGTTGATGAAAGAAATGAGGGAAAAATACATTTACTTCGTATTTACTTCGTATTTGTATTACTTCTGAACAAAATGAAACGAAACTTTACTTTCTATGTATCACATAATCTAATTTGCAATTTATGATGACATAACTGTTGAACGTCTATTCCCCGAAGATACACTTAGTCGACAAATGTTTTGAAGCGAAATTTAACAATTTATGTCTATAAATATTTTTAATGTCCACGACCTTTCTAAAAAACTAACTAATGGTCTTTTATTAGGGCAATCAAATTAAAGATGTTAAATTATTGAAAAAAAAAAAACCTTTTAAACAAAATAAAAAATGATAAATATAAATGCACTTATCGTACATAAATCAATTAAGTTGATTAAGTTGTGCTTTAAATATGAAACGGAAAACTCGTTAGTGAAGGTCAATTTTCATACAGGATAAAGTCTAAGAGATAATTTTTCATACATAGTAATGTAATTTCATTTTTTCTCTGAGAGTAGTTTAACGATATTACAATGAACACAATATTTGAATACTTCATTTGATTTTTTTTGTTAATAAGCTATATAGTATAATATAACTGATTCATAATAATTTGCCAAAGATACCAATAAACTAAATAAGCATTATGATTGGTAAAATAGTCTGCCCTGTGTGTATTGGCAATGTTTATGTAATTTTCTAGTAGCTATCTGCAAGCAGAAGTTAACGGACAACTAAATGATTTTCCGACATGATTGTTATTTGCTTCCATTAAATATGTGTATCTCGTGGTCGTATTAAATATTAGTTACTCTATATACTGCAAACCATATTTGCAAATTCCTTATGATTAAAGTGTTTTAAATACAGATATACCAATCTATAATTCGTCAAAAATATTAATCTAAACTAGTTATTGGATCGTTGGCGGGTACCCTCCGGTGTTTCAAAAGTTACTTTAATATTATAATTTATCTTGATCATTTTATTGTGTTATATCTGATAAAAGTAAAAGGTGTAATTTTGTATGAATTAGGCTTGATATTACATGAATTTATTATGCAAGGTAATGTTTTTATATATAGGGTAGGAGTCATTAAACATAATAATATTGGTATCTAACCTTGAGTCGGCAACTGGTATCAATTAACTTTGGATGCACTTATGTAGTAAAGGTCAACATATGGCTTGCCGCAATGTGAACCTGAAAGGATAAACAAACAAACATTATGAAGTAAATATTTTTCGGCTAGCCAACTCAGTTCGGGAAAGGTCGTAATTCATTCACGGCCGTAAAGGAATTTCTATACTGTAAAAAAAAATAATTCATTTATTCTTAACTTTAAATACATTTTTAGAGAAAACTATGAACATCGAAGAGTGTGTATTTTAGAGCATTTTGTTTTGAATGGATCCTGTTCAACAAATTGCAGATTGAATTTGTTGTCTCCCATAGGACCTATTGCGTGAATTTAGCCTGATATGACCTTTCATGTAATTGGATATAACTCATAAACCATACTTCGGAGATAGGTAAAAGTATACTTTTTTATTTTTCTTCATGGGGAGAGAGACATTGGAATTGTTTTTAACATGATTTAACCATTTTTGAAATTTCACCCCCTGATTAGGAAGCAATTTAGTTTTATGCAAATTAATCGCTGTTCCACTAAACACATTTTCTTTTTAGATTTTTGATATGTTGTTGTGTATATGTCTGACATTATCCTGTAAATGTCGTTACCTTTGCAATTTGTTTCACCCATTTTTTATTTTTACTAGCCTAAAAACTATTTCGCGATGAACACATTATATTAGAATACCATAAAAGTGTTTTGCATGTAATATGAAATTAAAGTCCGTTAGTCACTTTGAAGTTTAAAATGTAGAGCGCATTTTTGGCTCTTACCTGTTTGATAAATCAAATAGTTTATTAAAAGTATTCTGATCTATACGCTGATATGGATGAATACGATAATCTTTCGATAATGGGCAAAATTTATAAAATTTGAACAGAATTCGACATATTTATATGAAATCTGTCCATCATAAATTGGATACATCTTGATGTACAACTTCCAAAAAATAATTTGCGTTGTTCATAAAATTGATTTTTAAAATTCAGATGTTAAACACAGTTATGTAATTACAGCTATTAGATTGTTTGAATACTTTTCAATACCTTTAGAAATAACATAATATTTCGTTCAAGAATGCAATATAATTAGAATCAACAATAATTTTCTTGTAAATTGACTTTACCAATAACACTTTTGCATTCTTTTTTTTAAACATTCGCAATTTGAAATCTCTGTTACCTCTCCGACAGCCCCATTTATTGAAATTGAAATAAAACAGATTGAATATTCTAATTAGGTCAAAAACTGTTAAGGTGCATAACAACATACAAAGAGATAGGAGGAAAATGGATGTTCTAATTTATTATTTAAACTTATAGCCTTAAGCTCTCTTAATACAAGTTTACCAAAATACTTGTGTATATTTCTATTCATTATGCATCAGATACTGTATAAGACACAAAAGAAACATCTATATGTAATCCTTAAGTAAATTGATGAATAAATTTAAAAGCATTTCAATTCGTCATGCAAACACATTCTTTCGATTCTCATTTGTAATAGGAAAAGTAAAATACGTAAAAAATAATGCACTAGAATAATCTTGTATTTGTGTTTTTTCTTCTCGTGTACTTTTAACTTATTATTATAGAACCAAATCGGCAACACACGTTTTGTGTCAGCTTTAGGCATTACCGCAGCTTTTTCTTGTATTGTTTCTTGGATTACATTTTAAGTATTCATATCAAACAAACATATTTTAAAGGGTTTGTGACTTCCAATACGAGTATAATCTTCACAACTGAATTTCCTATTTGATTTGTATTACAGATCGTACTTAAATTTTGTTTTATTGTAGGATCATAGACAGATAAATGAAATGACCAAACTGTACAGCTCTTTTTTGTTTTTAGTATTCGCAATTTGCAATCTCTGTTACCTCACTGACAGCCCAATTTATTAAAATTGAAATTGGATATTCTAATTAGGTCAACAAACTTTAAGGTGCATAACAACATAGAAAGAGAAAGAAAGAAACTGGATGTTCTAATTTGTTTTTCAACGTATAGCCTTAAGCTCTAAAGCTCTCTTAATACAAGTTTACCGAAGTACGTATGTATATTTCTATTCATTATATTTGATACTGTATAAGACACAAAGGAAAAATCTGTGAGTAATCCTAAAGTAAATTGATGAATAAATTTAAAAGAATTTCAATTCGTCATGCAAACACAATCTTTCGATTCTCATTTGTAAGAGGATAAGTGAAATACGTAAAAAATGGCCTAGAATGCACTAGAATAATCTTAGATTTGTCTATTTTCTTCACGTGTACTATTAACTTATTATTATAGAACCAACTCGGCAACACACGTTTTGTGTCAGCTTTAGGCATTGCTGCAGCTTTTACTTGTACTGTTTCTTGGATTACATTTCTTTCCGCTTTGCTGATAGAAAGGTAAATGACAAGTATTCATATCAAACATACATATTTTAAAAGGTTTGTGACTTCCAATACGAGTATAATCTTCAAAACTAAATCTCCCATTTGATTTGTATTACAGATCGTACTTAAATTTTGTTCGTTGTAGGATCACAAACAGATAAATGAAATGACAAAAGTGTACAGCTCGTGCTTAGAAAATATAAATATTTGCATTTTTAATATATACTAGCTTTTGTATCATCGTGGCTGTGTTATGGAGCAAATCTATATTCCACATATTTCAAACAGAAATGGTTGAACAGTTTATTGTGCAATCGCCTACAACATGCATTTAAAAACAGTTATAAGATGTTATATCTGTTTGACTAGTTAAAGTCAAACAGATATACTATTTTAAAACAATTATCGCGAACTTTACTTAGGAAATATTTTTATGGATAAACTATTATATATCAGTAGTCGTTCAAAACAATTTTAAGGGAAATATTGAACGACACGTGTTTGAGAACAACAGATATCTGAGAACGTATGATAATGGTCTTATTTTGCTCAAAACATATGACTGTATGCGATATTAGTGCAAAATGCAATTTTAAAATTATAAAACTTACATGCTTATGTCTTATTTTTAATTGATAATGTTTTCAAGACAAATACTAAGATAATATTATTTTTATATTGATCAGGGAAAATTCAAATAACAAATCTTTTGTCATTATTTGACCAATACTATACCGCTTTTTTAGTGTTGGATATTGCATTTTGGCTTTGTTATTGTGCATTTGATAATGACCTACACTACATGTGATTTATGTTTTGAAAGAGGTTTAAGGTGATTCACGCTTAACTTCAGGTGTGTTTTTTATTCTACCATTGCGTAAGTAATTTTCATATGATCATAGGTATCAATGTTTTGCAAAAAAAGGGTCTCAATTGACATTAAACATTGACATAAAGACATCAAGCAGAAAATTGTGTTTACCTGGGAGGAGAAACCCATCAAGTATGAAGGACATTAAAAGGAAAATAAGACTGGCAATGGGGGCAATGCAAAAGCTGAATCCAATTTGGAGTTCTAAGGACATCAGATATGTGATAAAACTTTAAATATACACAGTTTTTATTCTATCAGTATAGTATTATCCAGTGCGGAAACATGGCTAATGAAGAAATCAAATAAACAAAGGTTAAGATATTTTGAAATGGTTTGTTTACGTAAAATATTGGGTGTCATCTTACGTGGCAGAATCAGAAACAACAACATCAGAGAAGGGCTCAAATACTTAAAAGAGAATATCAAATGAGCGACACCCAAAGATTTTACTGGAAGGACAAGAACCGGAAGGCTGTTCTGCAATGATAACATCATCACCAACAATATTTCACAGTCCACATTCAACAGCCTGTTTTGTTTGTTTGTTTGTTATTTATTTCCAAAGGTGTTCCTATCATAGATTGAAAGAGACACCAGTCTTTGTTCCCAGTACGCACGTAGACGCATTAGCGTAGTTTGTTCGCCGTTAAAGGGGCATTAAACAAAATTTTGAAATTTTGTTTGTGGATGATTTACACTTCCCATGTTAGAAAATAGCAGTCAATTACCAAATATCGCAAACATTTTGATCAAAACCTTCAAAAAGTAAAAAAAAAAAAAGAATTTTATTTTATTTGTTGATTTTGGGTATGAGGCTATTCTCTAAACGTATTTATTGATGCCATACAATGGGAAAGAACCAAAGATTTGTATGTAAAACATTCCTTTCACATCATAGATTACAGAAAAATCAAAAGAAATTTGGAATTGTCATTAGATCTCCTAAAAAGTCAAATTCTACATATTCAACTATAGAGGGCAGTATTTATCGTTGTCGACAACGATAATTAAAAAAGAGAGAATATCTAAATATTTTGGCATATAGGGTTTGAATTTGACAATGAAACTTTGCATGCTGTTATAATTACCGCTAATACTTCAAATGATGCAAAAATCTCAAAATGGTTGTGAAAAAGTTTGGTGATGATGCTGAACTTGTCCAATGCCCCTTTAAAATGACTATAGCTTGCTTTGTCCAATTTCAACACACTAAGGTTTCTATGAAAGCCAATGAAATATGACATGTCATTATACAGGAACAATTTTGCAAAACAATAAAAGGAGCTGGTTTTATAAAATCGCATATTTAGATTACACTTTATTTTGACTCACCCTGTATTGAACATATATAAAGTTTGATGGTTTAAAATTAAACAAAAAACGCTGGTTTGAGAATGCAATAAAGTTAGCTAGTATAAAAATGAAGAAAAACGAAGTAAGGTTTGAAAGTCAAAAATAAAAAAGTCCGCTGGTTCAGAAAGATATACACTCCTAATAAAGGGAACCATCCCACTTGTTGAGTAACGATTGAGTCAATGTTTTCTCGAGTTGCTCAACTTGTGTAAAATTTGGCTCATTTTTTCACTCCACAGGTAAGGTGGTTACCTTTTATTTTCTCCAAAAGAATAAAATAATAGGTTAGGGTTCTCAAAAAAGGACATGGGGTTCATTCATTATTACTTCAATCCAATCCATTGCTAAGTACGGTTATATATCTATTAGCTGTACATGTAGCAAACTCTGTTTGTTTTTATTAATTAAAGGTCGTCGGTTTATTTTTGAGGGAAACTTCAGAGATAAAATGACGTAAGTTGCACTTATCCTATAAATTCACCGACAAGGTTAAGATATTTTGAAATAGTTTGTTTACGTAAAATATTGGGTGTCATCTTACGTGGCAGAATCAGAAACAACAACATCAGAGAAGGGCTCAAATACTTAAAAGAGAATATCAA
>JXSR01S000585.1:2294-21763 GCA_000969725.1 Ophiothrix spiculata | reverse complement strand
ATACATGAAATGCTGTGAAATCATGACAACATTGGCTTGTTGAAATCATTGACACAGCAATCGTAATGTATATACATATACGCGTCGGTGACAGATGCACGAAATCGACACCTGGGAGTTATTTAAGACATAAGATAATTAACTTCGGGTATTTGAAACCATTCACCTTAAGACGATTGTCAAATAAATAAACTCAAGGGAGGACAAGTTTCATTTTAGTCTTATTGACTGGAGAAAAATACATGAGACGCAGGTGTGGTCAATGGTCTTCGTATTTCGCTTTATTATATGTGACCCGTCATATCGAAAGGTACCTCAAGGTCGGCATAGTACACTCGCGGGCTAAGGTATTTCCAAACACTTTATTCAGCCATATCTCACAAGGCGTTTATAAGGAAACTATCGGGAAACTTATGTTGCTTTTGGTCAGATCTGATTCACTGTTAAAATCAATTGATAAAATGACTAATTAAACATGACTAATCAAAATGGCATAAGAAGCCTAATTTATCTGAAGATTAGTCTTTTACAAAATACAATTAGTCCTGCTCGAAAATTAATTAGTCCTTCTGAAAAAATAATTAGTCAAATATAGTAGCTGCCAGGGAGTGGCTGTCATTTTCTAAACATTGTGTAAGGTAAGTCTATGATTTAGGTATCTATGAACTCATGCAGTAATGATTTTTGATTCGAACTAATACCATACTTGAATTATGGGGTGAATTTAGACTAGTCGAATCCAAAATCACGTGCCCCTACATCACTGTAAGGGCCTACATGTAAGCTTATAAGCTTACCCTAACCATAACCCTAGCTTCAGTCTCAGACATTTATCAGTACCAAATACAATAATAGATGTCTGTGCAACAATGCAAACTCGGACTAGCATGACTAGCGTAAGCCATGAAGCTTATAAGCTTACATGTACAGTGATGTAGGGGCACATGAGTTTGGATTCGACTAGTCGAAATTCACCCCAGAATTCCAGTATGGTATTAGTTCGAATCAAAAATCATTACTGCATGAGTTCATAGATACCTAAATCATAGACTTACCTTACACATTGTTTAGAAAATGACAGCCACTCCCGAACAGCTACTACTAGCAATTGTGTTCTCACGCAGACGACTCGTTCGCGCGGTGAATCAAATCGGGAAACCCGTCACCCCAAATTAGTCAAAGCCTGTCGGCCCAAATTAGTCCAAAACATCCGAGTTCATGATTAGTCTTTCATCAATATCTTAGTCATTCAATTCGTCATTTTCGTGTCAGTTGGTCATTTCGAAGTTAACGAAATAGCTGCATTAGTAAATATGCATAATTCCAATTAGTCTTTCACCGTAAATAGTCTTTGCAAATTGTGATTAGTCTTTACAGAATTGTAATTAGTATTTCATTTCATATGATTTGTCAATCTTTCTGAAATTAGTCTTCCTGACTGAAATATTGGTCATTAATCTACAGACTAATTTTTTTTTTTGAGAATATGACTATTTTTTACAAAGAATGACAAACTTATTTTAACTGTGTAGGTAATCTAGTTAAGTGTAAAATTGAGCTCCGAATGGGATCACCCCTCTTACGTACGGGTAGGGGGCAACAACACAAATGGGTCGAAAAACGTGATTTTTAGGTCAACTTTGATTTGACAACGCCTGGGTCAAGGTCACTTCACTGCTCAAGTTGAGTAGTCATATGGAATGTGTATATGTAATAGAGTGACAAGAAGGCGATTAAATGTCCTGGTCATGCTTGACTCCGCCAAGAGAATGCTTTGAAGCAAACGAAAAATTATCCAGATTTCTTTAAAACTCGAACGGTCAGCTGAACACCTATGCAAAAATGGAAGAATTGTCATCGTAATCTTCAACTGAAACGCGTTTGATCTTAAGGAAAATAAAATAATCAATTAAATGTACGTCGCGACAAAATGCTTAATACGCGTTTTTCATGTGTATTGTATTATTATATTATAGACACTTTAGAATGCTGATTGTTCAATTAAAACTGAAATGGATTGATTAACTAAGTAGTTACCGGGGGAACAACAAAGGAATAGTTAGCTCTAAATTACAAAGAAAAAGGTTTGAAAAATGTCAAGTATACAATGAAAATAATGTTGTAATTTCGAGCGATCACATCATGGGTATCACATATGCATTTTACAAAGAAGAGATGTGTTAAATATAGGTCACAAATAGGAGTGGTGCAAATCCATTTGCAAAAAAAAGGGAAAATTATGATATGAAATATGTATATAATGGAGATACTTTCCTAAGCAGTTACGTCGGTATTAATATATGTTGTTCCCGTTTGTTTCCTCATAAATACAAATAAATACCCCGATTAAATATTGATACTTATAAAAAATAAAAGAAAGGTAAAATTAATTTAAAACTGTTTCGAAAGTAGATATTTGTTATCCATATTTGGCATTTGATGTACCGTATTTAAATATTTTTTTTTTGCATCAAGGCATTCAAAATCGTTATGTATGTACATGTAGGTATACATGAAATGCTGTGAAATCATGACAACATTGGCGATTAAATGTCCTGGTCATGCTTGACTCCGCCAAGAGAATGCTTTGAAGCAAACGAAAAATTATCCTTCAACGCCCCCAGTTTACAAAAAATTACACTAGATATCTATCAGATCTGACCGAAAGCAACATAAGTTTCCAGCTGGTTTCCTTATAAACGCCTTGTGAGATGTGGCTGAATAAAGTGTTTGTGCGGAAATATTTAGACCGCGAGTGTATATTATACGAGCGTATTACGAAATACGGGCCATTGAAGCTGAGCATAGTCAAAAATCGCATCCAAGGTCGAATTTCTAATTTCATCAGAAAAGTTACTTTTCAAGTGTATTCTATCATATTAACCAGGTTCCAGCATCAAAAACATAAGACAAATGTTTTAAATACCGATATACAAAATATTTCTTCATTCAAGTGTTGCCAGTACAGAAGTTCAATTTTCTCAGAAATATAGTTTCCTGAATCGAACATCCAATAATCAAAAGCAAGGTGTCATTTTAAAGCTAAAAATATTCTGTTTGCTTTTTAAAATAAGTATAGGTAGTTATGTGCTATGTTGTCAATGCAATAGTTTCGCGTTTCCCATGATGTTGCTACATGATCTTTATGATCGCAGAATTTGCGACGATTGTTTATAGCAAATATGTTGGCTTAAAGAATCTTTCATGGTTCAATGCAACATTATCTTGTATTTTTTAAAAGGTTACTTATTTTCAACACTATCTATTTCTTATACGGGTGTTTCCTTTAAAACAATTAAACTGGAGTATTTTTTGCTTTGAAAAAATAAGTCTACTTTAATACGGTGTTTTGTATTCTCTATTTATCCATTGATTTAATTCGATATATTGAAATAAAAAGTGTACTTTTCTTTTTAGGAAAATAATGATATTTTATAACCATTGTAATGAGGCATCGGGAATTCTACTTAATATAAGGAAGAACTGCTTCAAGGTTAATGGCAATTCTGCCCTCCGAAGTAAAAACACAGTATGTGACATTTTGGTCATTTTCGCTCTTTCGCATAAACATGTAGTTTAAGTATGTTTCATCACATGGCAAACAATATTTTAAAAAATCTTTCCAATAAGTGGATTTTTGGTTAGACAAAGTAAGAACGCAGTATGTATTTTATCACATGCAAACACCATTTTTCAAAAAGTGGATTTTTAGTTTGACAAAATACAAACACAGTATGTGCAAAATGCATCAACAGCACGTTAAGATCAAGTGCACGGTAAAAATGTCAAGGTCATTTGAAATAGATTTTTGTGATTTATTATCACTAAGATCCACAATTGCCCTTTGTTTTGTCATAAATGCTAGTAAACCTTTGGCAAAGTAAAAACGAAATATGTGCAAAACCCTCTACATGTATATCTCATAATTTTGAAGACACAGTATGTGTCACATACTGCTCAACTGTAAAATATCAATACACTGAAAAATGTTAGAATGGCTATGAAGAAGATGAGGGTGAATGAAAAATCTAAACAATTACTTTGACACCACAGAAAATATGTACTAAATATAAAATATATCTGTAGTTATTGTACTAAGGCTGCACATTTTTCCTTGGTGTGGCAATCTGCAAACATGCCTTGTTCTTGAGAATGGCGAGTGATGCTTATTTTGACACTTAAAATCGGATCCGATTTTAAGTTGAAAACTGGTGTCAAAATCCATCTAGTACCTATGCTTTGAAACAGGTAGGAAAGGTTCATAAAAAAATGATTTAACGGTAAAATGCAGAAAAATAACCAGCCACAGGTAAAAATACAGTAAAATACCGTAAAATAATTTACGGCAAAGTTGTAAATTTTACGGTAAAGTGTTGGCAACCGAATTGCCAGTGATTTACCGTAAAATTTACGGTAAATTTCTTAGAGTGTACGTTAATACATATTTCAAACCTCAATATGTCAACCAGCCTTCAGGGAATGTCAATATTAGACAGGTCAGACAAGATCCTATCACTGAATCAGTTACTCGCTCCATTACCTAATCTTGACAACAGCCTAGTCTGAATACCATCTGCATCTTTCTATGTACTGAATATCTGCGTTGTTTCAGTTAAAACCTTCGAGGTCTAAAAACAAGTTGTATTAACTTCCTTTGTGATTTTATGAAAACAAAATTGTTAGTTATATGCACTGATATTTTTAAAAGTAGATCTATATACAACATATGTTTTCTTTAATTTCTTTTTTAAAGGTAGCTTCGAATATGGCTTTTTTAAATATAAGACAACACAAATAAAGCAGGTAGGTTTACAGGTTTATTAACAAATAAGTCGTTGTAGTGTATATGATTTATTATCTTTAACTCTGAAGAGTATATAAGATAAAGTGTATACACTTTCGTGTCGTGAACATCTCCGGTGAGCTTTTGATGAAGCTTAATGTATCTCTGACTGAAGATACACCAATGTAACAGGTACAACTTGTATAGAAAACAACGCTATTTATTTATTTACTTACTTTTATTTCGTAAAAACATGTCATATCGAAAGAGTATTAACAGTGTTAACACTTACCTTAGATTAAAAGCAAATAATGAAGTAGCATTGATTTGCTTCTTCTAATAAATATATAAGTTTTTTTTCCATTCAGTATAACGTCCATTGATTATATTCCATGCGATATGTTTCAGGCATTTGACAATAGATATCACGCAGACGTGTCAGCAGAATTGTCCTGTCAGATATAGTGAGGGCAGTCGTTTATACATAAAGGACACGAATCGCAGTCAATATAATGTTATCTGCAATTTTAAAAGATTTCAATCGTTTGTATTCTAGGATGTTTTTCTTTTGAGAAATATAAGAATATGTAAATGATATTTACTTCGAGTAGTCACTGCCCAATACGTAACGAAAACGTATGTTGTCTAGTCCATGTGATCACATATTATAATAGGTTACAATAATTCGCATTACATTCAAATCCATATGTGCTTGAAATATGTGTAATGTAGAAATATGTTGCATAAGCATGGCAACTCATGATTTATTAGTTTCATTCTGGAGCTTTTCAATCGTCTCTCAACAAACACGTCCAAACGCGGGGAAAATCACTCCCATTTTCAATTGCAAGCAGGACAGTTTTGTATAGTCAAATGATCACGCCTGCCATTCCAAAACAAGTAATCCTCTGTATTAATTTTCAAATTCTGAGTGTAATTATTCTAATGTGTATCGAATACTCAAATTCTTCCGATATCAAAAGAGCCTTTTAATTTATAGACCAGTTGACCCATGACGGTAGTAATTGTTACTGTATTGCCGGCAGTATGTATGCGCCTCATTCAGGAACTAAAGTGTATGTTTTGAAATTACCAGCTTACTTGACTTGGTCAAAGTCAAAAGTATTTGACAGACTTAGACTATGCAGACGATGTCGCACTGACTGCAGAACTTATATCATCTGCTCAAGATCTGCTGATTGTATTTGAAGAATCGGCGGCTAGGGTAGGACTAATGCTCAATGCAAAGAAGACGGAATGCCTAATCCTCAATGAACCTTCTGATCATCCTCCTATCCACTCAATGAATGGAACTGCCATCAAGGAAGTAGACGATTTTAAATACCTTGGGTCATATGTATTTGATAGCAAAAAGGACTTCTTGACAAGAAAGGGACAAGCATGGATTGCCTGTAACAAGCTTGATGTCATATGGAAGTCTGATATTACCAGGGCAACCAAGATTGACTTCTTCAGGGCCTGTGTTGAAAGCATCTTACTGTACGGCGCAGGAACATGGACTTTGAAGAAAGAGCTTCAAGACCGCTTAGATGGCACCTACACCAGGCTACTAATGCGTGTCCAAAATCTGTCCTGGAAACAACATCCAACAAAGCATCAGATTTATGGTGATATACTTCCTATCTCTACAACCGTGGCACAGAGGAGAGCCCAGTTTGCTGGTCACTGCTTTCGCAAGGACTAAATCATATCGGACATCCTTCTTTGGAGATTGCCATGTCCAAACAGAGGCTGTTGACCTTTAATGTACCCTGATACCATATGTAGAGATACTGGCTTGAACTTCAATGAACTTGGAAGTGCAATGTGTGATAAATATAGTTGGCAAAGATGTGTGTCATGGATCTGGACGGAAGTCGAAGGATGATGATGACTTGATTGATTGCATAGAAAGACATGGAAAAGCGGGAGCTTTGAAAGCACGGTCTCTGAACAAAGCAAGCTGTGCGCGTATACTGCCGGGCAAAACAATAACAAATATCAACTGGTCTATAAATAAACTGCTTCAATGTATTGTAAAATTAGGAAATAAACGACTTCAGTTTTTAACTTGTAAAACTGAATAAGACATGTTCTGGTTATGGTCATCTTGTTCTGGTTGCTTTTTAAAATAAGTATATGACTTTTAATTTAATGTTGTCAATACATTACTTTATTAATTTCCTATTATGATGTTGCTACATGATCTTTATTATTGAAGAATTCACAACGATTGTTTTAGCAAATATTTTGGGTGTAAGGATCTATCTGGTTTAATGCAACATTATCATGCAATCAATATACACCAAATGTGCTGCAAGTATCTACTGATTTTTTTATGTGATTTATTTTATTTATACATTCATTTAATTAGATATATTAAAATAAAAATTGTACTTTTCTATTTAAGAAAGTAATGATATCTTATAACTATTTTTTAATGAAGCATCGGGAATTCACTCAGTAAAGAAAGATCTGGCTCAGGTTAAATTACAAAGCATTAGTGGGATCATCAGAGTATCTGAGTGCAACTATCACTGCTGCTCAACCGTAGAATATGAATACACTTAAAAATGGTAGAAAAGATATTTAAGTACATATTAAGAAAATGAGGGTGAATAAAGAATCCAGATTATGCATTAACACATATTTCAAACCTCAATGTGTCAACATCCAGCCTTCAGGGAATGTCAGTATTAGACAGGTCAGACAAAATCCTATCACTGAAGTATTTACTTGCTCCATTACCTAATCTTGACAACAACCTAGTCTGAATACCATCTGCATCTTTCTATGTACTGAATATCAGCGTTGTTTCAGTTAAAACTTTCGAGGTCTAAAATCAAGTTGTATTAACTTCCTTGGTGATTTTATGAAAACAAAATTGTTAGTTATATGCACTGATATTTTTAAAAGTAGATCTATAAATCAAATTGGAAACCTGAGGAATCTAGTGGAGAAAAACATGGAAATCCAGCAGCCTTTGTTTCTCTGCTTCATAGACAACTCTAAGGCATTTGATTGTGTCCAACATGGAAAGCTGTGGAACATCATGATTGAGATGGGCTTCTCGACACATATAGTAAACCTAATCCGGACCCTATATAGTGGACAAGAAGCAACTGTGAGGACAGAGTCAGGAGATACTTATTGGTTTACCATTGGCCAAGGAGTCCGCCAGGGATGCATTTTGTCACCGTACTTATTTAATATATATGCTGAGTACATCATGCGGAATGCACTTGATGGTTTCTCCGGTGAAGTTCAATAGGAGGTCGACAACTAAACAATCTTAGGTATGCCGACGATACCACTCTTATTGCAAGAACAGCTCCTGAACTTCAAAACCTCATTGACAGAGTGAAGAGCACAAGTGAAGGGTACGGACTGTTCCTTAATGTAAGAAAACAAAGGTCATGATTTATGGTGGCAGTCCAATCCAACCAGTGAAGGCAGATGGAGAGGATATAGAGGTGGTAAATACTTTCAACTTTCTTGGATCAGTCATTGTGGATGAAGGAGGCAGCTCCCAGGAAATTAGAAGACGTTTGGCAATGGCTAGGACAGCTGCTATCGGACTTGATGACATCTGGAAAGACAGAGGAATCACCATAACAACAAAGAAAAGCATTATGAGCGCCCTGGTATTCCCGATTGCCACATATGGGTCTGAGACATGGGCAGTTGGAAAAGCAGACGAAGGTAAAATCCAAGCCTTCGAAATGTGGTGTTGGAGAAAGATGTTGAGAATTTCCTGGAGAGAGCATAAAACAAATGAATTTGTCAGATGCCAAGTAGGAGAGTACACCCCATTATGTCAGAAAATAATTCGCAACAAAGAAGGGAAGGCGACTGTCTAGAGAAAATAATTGTTCAAGGAATGATGGAAGGACATCGTAGAAGAGGCAGGCAGAAAACCCGCTGGATATATGGCATTAGAGAATATACTGGCCTATCTGTCAATGCAGCCTATCGTTATGCTCAAGATCGGCACAGTTGGAACGACATCATCAAAAGGGTCACAACGGGTCAGTCATGACTCATAGGACGACGACGACTATATACAACATTTTTTTTCTTTAATTTCTTTTTTAAAGGCAGCTTCGAATATGGCTTTTTTAAATATAAAACAACACAAATAAAGCAGGTACGTTACAGGTTTATTAATATTAACAAATAAGTCGTTGTAGTGTATATGATTTATTATCTTTAACTCTGAAGAGTATATAAGATAAAGTGTATACGCTTTCGTGTAGTGAACATCTCCGGTGAGCTTTTGATGGAGGCTAATGTATCTCTGACTGAGGATACATCAATGTAACAGTTACAACTTGCATAGAAAACAACGCTATTTATTTATTTATTTGCTTTTATTTTGTAAAAACATATCATATCAAAAGAGTATTAACAGTGTTAACACTTACCTTAGATTAAAAGCAAATAATGAAGTAGCATTGATTTGCTTCTTCTAATAAATATATAAGTTTTTTTCCATTCAGTATAACGTCCATTGTTATATTCCATGCGATATGTTTCAGGCATTTGGCAATATATATCACGCAGACGTGTCAGCAGAATTGTCCTGTTAGATATAGTGAGGGCAGTCGTTTATACATAAAGGACACGAATCGCAGTCAATATAATGTTATCTGCAATTTTAAAAGATTTCAATTGTTTGTATTCTAGGATGTATTTCTTTTGAGACATATAAAAACTTATCAAAACCAATTCCTTCAAAGAATGAATCGTTAAAAGGTCTTAAGTTTAAAGACGTCAAGATAAAAACGTATTAAATTTCTCTGATACGTCAATTATAGCATGTCATGAATGATATTTCATAGCTTCGCATTCAACTGTTCTCGAAATCCTTAACTAACAATATGTAAATGATATTTACTTCGAGTAGCCACTGCCCAATACGTAACGAAAAGGTATGTTGTCTAATCCATATGACCACATATTATAATAGGTTACAATAATTCGCATTACATTCAAATCCATAATGGCCAACTGAGCATTGGGTAAAATGTGCTCGAAATATGTGTATTGTAAAAACATGTTGCATAAGCATGGAAGCTCATGATTTATTAGTTTCATTCTGGAGCTTTTCAATCGTCTCTCCACAAACACGTCCAAACGCGGGAAAAATCACTCTCATTTTCAATTGCAAGCAGGACAGTTTTGTATAGTCAAACGATCACACCTGCCATTCCCAAACAAGTAATCCTTTGTTTTAATTTTCAAATTCTGAGTGTAATGATTCTAATGTATATCGAATACTCAAAGACTTCTGATATCAAAAGAGCCTTTTAATTTATAGACCAGTTGACCCATGACGGTAGTAAATTGTTACTGTATTGCCGGCAGTATGTGTGCGCATCATTCAGGAACTAAAGGATATGTTTTGAAATTACCACCTTACTTGATTGATTGTATAGAAAGACATGGAAAAGCGGAAAAATTGAAAGCACGGTCTCTGAACAAAGCAGCCTGCGCACGTATACTGCCGCGCAAAACAATAACAAATATCAACTGGTCTATAAATTAACTGCTCCAATGTATTGTAAAATTAGGAAATAAATGACTTCAGTTTTTAACTTGTAAAACTGAGTAAGACATGTTCTGGTTATGATCATCTTGTTCTGGTTGCCTTTTAAAATAAGTATATGACTTTT
The DNA here is from genome assembly GCA_000969725.1 of Ophiothrix spiculata. NCBI lineage: Eukaryota > Metazoa > Echinodermata > Ophiuroidea > Amphilepidida > Ophiotrichidae > Ophiothrix > Ophiothrix spiculata. The sequence goes on along the minus strand of JXSR01S000585.1, from coordinate 11,305 downwards.
AATTTAATGTTGTCAATACATTAGCTTTATTAATTTCCTATTATGATGTTGCTACATGCTCTTTATAATCGAAGAATTCACAACGATTGTTTTAGCAAATATTTTGGGTGTAAGGATCTATCTGGTTTAATGAAACATTAGCATGCAATCAATATACACCAAATGTGCTGCAAGTATCTACTGATTTTTTAAGTGACTTATTTTATTTATACATTCATTTAATTCGTTATATTGAAATAAAAAGTGTACTTTTCTATTTAAGAAAGTAATGATATCTTATAACTATTGTTTAATGAAACATCGGGAAGTCACTCAGTAAAGAAATATCTGCCTCAGGTTAAATTGCAAAGCATTAGTGGAATCATCAGAGTATCTGAGTGCAACTATCACTGCTGCTCAACCGTAGAATATGAATACACTTGAAAATGGTAGAAAGGATATTTAAGTACATGTTAAGAAAATGAGGGTGAATGAAGAATCCAGATTATGCGTTAACAAATATTTCAAACCTCAATGTGTCAACGTCCGGCATTCAGGGAATGCCAATATTTGACAGGTCAGACAGGATTCTATCACTGAAGTATTTACTTGCTCCATTACCTAATCTTGACAACAGCCTAGTCTGAATACCATCTGCATCTTTCTGTGTACTGAATATCAGCGTTGTTTCGGGTAAAACCTTCGAGGTCTAGAAACAAGTTGTATTCACTTCCTTTGTGATTTTATGAAAACAAAATTGTTAGCTATATGCACTGGTATTCTTAAAACTAGATCTATATACAATATATTTTTTCTTTTAATTTCTTCCTTTGAGGCTGCTACGAATGTGGCTTTTTTAAATATTAGACAACACCAATATAGTAAATGTGTTTACAGAATAAAGCAAATAAGTCGTTGCAGTGTTCATGATTTATTATCTTTAACTCTAAAGAAAATATACAATAAATTGAATACACTTTCGTGTCGTGAACATCTCCGGTGAGCTTTTGATGGAGCAAAATATATCTCTGACTGAGGATATATCAACAGTGCAACAGTTACAACTTACATCAAGAGCAACAGTATTTATTTATGTTTTTATGGTGTAAAAATATTTCGTATTACCACTTACCTTACCTTAGCCAATAATGGAGTAGCATTGATTTGTTTCTCCTAATAAATATATAAGTATTTTCCAATCAGTGTAACGTCCATTGATTATATTCCATGCGATATGTTCAGGCATATGGCAATAAATATCATGCAGACGTGTCAGCAGAATTGTCCTGCCAGTTAGGTATACTGAGGGCAGTCGTTTATATATAAAGGACATGAATCGCAGTCAATGTAATGTTATCTGCATTTTTAAACTATTTCAATTGTTTATATTCTAATATGTATTTCTTTTGAGAAATATGAAAACGTATCAAATCATTTATTTTAAAGACCGGAACGTTAAAAAAAAATATTTCGTTAAAAAGATTGAGTATCAATGTTAAAAACGTATTGCTTATATCTACAGTGTGTCCCAGAATGAAGTTATCAAGATTTCAATGCCAGGTAATTCACAAACGAAAATATCCCAGACACTGAAAGTAGGTGACAATCATGCTTGATGTCTCCACTTGCTTTGGTGAAAAAATAAAGAAAATCCATGCATTTATTTATCTAGGAGTGAACATTTGAAGCTCCAGATGGGTTTGGATACTTTTCCCAGTTTGGAGAGGTCGTAAAAATCCAGCGGTAACTTGCAGCGGAAGTATGCAAGCTAGGATGCCATCTTTACCCAAATTTCTGTTTTGTTTCGCATGTTGCTCTTCCTTGATGATGCCTTGGAGTCTTAATAAAGGTTCAGTACAATGTTAACTCGGCTTCTACCTTGACGTCCACACGCTTCTTTTTTTGCAGCTCTTTCTGTCATCTGATACCTAAAGCTTTTTTATTTTCTGACATTTTTAAGATGGGCTACTTGTGCGATGGGGATATCTGGCTCCTGAAAATGTTAAATAAATCTTTCCATTATTGCAATGATATCTGCACTTTCCAGGTATTGGTCATGATACTCTTTTCTACATTGAACAATAAGGTGTTATGTTTGCTTTGAATTACCTTATTTCTATAACCACTGCTACCAGTAGGGGTGGGCAAGTACCCATTATTTTTTCAAATCATATGTTTTCTATGGCCAAATTTTGTGTAGAATCCAAATATTGGGTTATTGTTTCCATCAGGCCACCCCTTAGGTTGGTCCCATGGCAAAATTCAAAATGGCCGCCAAAATGACAAATTTTTCACAAAATTAATACATTTTGAGCCCATAGCGTCACCTATTAGCACATGTTTTATGTTTTATAGGCTTGTTGGTGCCAATTAATCATCTAATAAATGATACCGTTCACCAGAAGTATCACAATGTCCTGATTGGTCCTTAAAAGTTCAAAATGGCTGCCAAAATTGATATTTCTTGGGTATTTTTGAATTTTTGCCCATTTAATGAAGAAGGCAATTTGAATTATATACACAACCAAACAGTTTTTTAGACCACTCTATGACGTGGAAAATATAGCTTTCAGGTAGTAGATAAGAAATATAGTATAATATTAAAACAATATGGCTGCCAAAAAACTTGTTTTTTTAGCGTGAGACAATTTTAACTATATATACGCATTTTGTACAAGTAAAAGGTATTGGCTGTCTCGACATACATACAAAATTATTGGTTTTTGTGCTGCTCTGAAGTATACCAGATGTTTGGGGACATAATAATTTTTCCTCTAACGCATTTGTTGGGTATAGACAAGAAAGAAGTATCATCATTTGAAAGAAACTGGAATGGCATCAGGCAGTTCTTCGCAGCCAAGGTACCCGAACTTTAACAGAAAATGGAAGAATGTTCTTCTGCGGCTACTGGCAAATAGAGACTGTATGATGCAGTCTTAGACGAGGTGATCAGGACGATCAAGAGGCAGTTATCAGAGATGTCATTTGTTGATGATGAGAAGAGTTCAATAGATGAGAACAAACTACAATACGCATCACTCACAAATTTAGGCTGCGAGAGTGAGTTCGCAAAGCGAGACAATAGAATAGGAATTAGCGGAGAGTCAACCTCAATACAGACGTTTTCTCGGAAGAATGTTATCCTAAGCAATCGATTGCTTGTTGACCCTACATTCACCAGGCAGTCAGATGATGATAAAAGATCTAGATGGAAACGGGCCAGGAATTCTGAGGAGATCACTAATGTGAAGAAAGAGGAACGACATGGACAGACTGGACCGGGTGGCTCCTCTGATGGTATATCCCTGTGGAAACAGAGGACAAATGTCTGTTGGGCATAGACTGGTGTGCATTTTGTATAAAACGGCAGCTGCTGCCACCTGACGTCTTTAGTTGAGAGAACAGATGTTGAGTTCAAGTCTGGCATCATCCTCATCCACATCAATACCTCAAAGTGCCTCTCTCTGGATGGAATCTAGCAATCCGAGTGTTTTTGGGCTGGCATTCATCATAGGAAAGTGATGCGTATTCCATAAAACTTCGAACTTGCACCTTATAGAGGGTTGCTCTGCCTCGTTGGTCAAGTTTGTTGGCCACTCTTCCCAGGGCTCCGAGCCTTTGTGCTGTGATGTGATCTGAAGCCAAATTGTCGATCTGAGAGCAAGCCGTTTCCAAACAGGTACTTTTGAAGATGATTGTGTATAGCTGCCTCCATAACCTTGCTGATGATAGAAAGTAGTGAGATAGGACGATACATGGATGGATTAGACATAGAATCCCTCTTGTGGATAAGAATGACTTTGGCTACTTTCTACTGGCTTGGAAAGAATCCTTGGTTGAAACATAGCTGGAACAACAAAGAAAATGGTCTTCCAAGTTCTGAGCTACATTTTTTCAGGACTCTAGCAGGAATGTTGTCAGGGCCAGTTGCTTTATTCGTATCAGCTTCTGCAAAAGCCTCCTCACATCTTTGGTTTTGAAAGTAATACAGTCAATTGACCTGATTGTTGAGAGCGGGCACTCAGGAGCGGACTCAAAGGCATTTTCAAGTTGGCATTTGGTTGCAAAAGTCTCACAGGCTTCTGTGCCTTTTCTTTCACTGTGGTGAAGACCTGAAGTTTGTCTCTAGGCACCAGGACGTCAGCTCTGGTCGACTTGACTTTCCTGACAAGGTGTTGATAGTGTTCCACAACTTGCTGCTTAAGCTATCATTAGAGAGTTCCTGTTTTAACTTAACATTATAATCTCTTCAGGCTTCCTTTTCTGCTTGATTGTATTCCTTTCTGGCAGCTCCAAACTTAGCTTTGTTTTCCTTGGTATTGGATTTTTCATCCTTCTGAACAAGCGGCGCTTCTTCCCTGCAGCTCTCCTGCACTTGTCGTTGAACCAGGCCTTATCGCCTGTCTTCCTGGACACAAGTTTTCCTGGTATAAAGATATCCATAGCATCACTGATGATTGTATTGACATTATTGCAAGCTTCTTCTGAATTTTCTGTCTGAAGAGCACGAGACAGTCAGCAGATGCAAGAAACGCTCTCATCTCTCAGAAGTCGGCTTTGTCATATTGCCAAATTTTCCGTTGGTATGGTCGGATGTTCCAAGCTTTGGGGATACGGCAAATGCGTCGCGTGAAGTCTGATGGAAGGTTCAAGATTTAAAAGTTCGCCGTCAGTGAATTAAGAAGGTCGATCAGAGATGTTGTGAAGCCACAAGATAATATAAGAAGTGACATTAACAGTTTGCTATTGAATGTTATACAGACAGCGTAAAGATAATAGACTCTACATGGAGAATATCATTTTATATCACCTTTATTTAATGTGACCCGTCATGAGTGAACTGTAAATTTGGCAGCCATTTGGAATAATGTTTTCTGTAATAATTGAACTTTAGACTCTGGTGAATATTACTGGATATAACAATAATAGTTTGGAGCTGTAAGAGAGGGAAACAAGAATATTTGGACATGGTAAAGACAATTGCAATGATCGATAATGCAGAAAAATTGAAATTTTTGCATTTTGGCGGCCATTTTGGATATTTTTGCCTTAAACCAAAGTCGTGTTCTCCCTATGTGATTCATATCAGTAAGAAAAAAGTACATATTGGCTCAGGGGGCTAAAAGACCTAGAAAAAATGACTTAAGATGGAGTTTATGATAAGAATATTGGATATTTAGACAAAAAAATGGTATTTTGGCGGCCACCCAAGGAGTCATCTGACAACAAAAATAATAGTATATTTGGATTCTACATCAAATTTCGCCATAGAAAACCCATGATTTGTTTGTGTTCTGATGAAAAAGTGTAAACATGCCCACCCCTACTACCAGGGTACAAGCCCTTAAGCGTGCTTTCAAATGGCCCGCTAAATGATTTTCCTAAACGATTACCTAATAGAATATATTAAATGATTTTTACATATGAAAAGAAACCAGATTTAGGTTAATATAATCTTAAAAAACAAAGACACTTATAATTGGACAAATAATATCATGACTATGTCTGTAAAGATGACGTTCTTCTTTGCATGGGTATGCTGCAAATCTCATACAACTTACCCAAACTGGGAAAAGTGTCCAAACCCTTCTGGAGCTTCAAATGCTCATTTCTAGAAAATTAATGCATGGATTGTCTTCATTTTTGCATCACAGCAAGTCAAGACATTAGGCTTGATTGTCATTAAGTTTCATTGTATGAGATTATTTGGTTTTTGAATTGCGCGGCGTTGAAATCTTGATAACTTCATTCTGGGACACACTGTAGAACGTCTAGCAAGTCATGAAGAATGGTATAAATTCAACTATACTCGAAATCGTTTGCTTCAAAATATGTAAATGATATGCACCTCTAATAATCATTGCCCAAAACTTAAAAAGTACTTTCGGATGCTTAGTCCAATTATGACCATTTATAATAATAGGTTACAATAATTTACATTTATATTCAAATGCAAATGTCCAAGTAATCATTCGGCACAATTTGCTTGAAATACTTGTAATGTAGAAATGTATTGTATAAGCATGGCAACACGTTATTAGTTTCATTCTGACGCTTTAAAATCGTCTCTATCTCTCCATAAACAAAACGCGTTTTTTAAAAATCAATCTGTTGTATGGCCAAGTAATATACAGCCGTATTGCGTGTTTTAAGTCTAAAAATAACCTTGATCGCGTATAATAAGGGAGTTATCACGCCATGGAGATTGTGCATAGTGTGTCATGACGCATGCTAAAATCGCGCACGCAAACTAATCCTCAAGCCATGCAATACGGTTATATATTAACCTGTTTGACAAATCCGCATTACTTGGTTATCTTTTATCATATATGAAATAAAAAAAACATACGGTTTTGGTAAATTTGTAATCAAAATATGAATAGTTTTCGTTTTAGAAATGATAATCTTGCCTATAATTCGTTCATCTATGGTCGGGTGCTGTATCACAAGAGGCCGAATAATAGCTACACTAATCAGGTGTGATGGGTTTCTTATTTTTCAATAACAGATTATATTCAGAACATTGAAAAAAGAACAGATACTAGCAAACAGCGCGTTTCAAAATGATGCAGGTAAAATGTTTGTCACGTCAATGCTAAAACACATCGCACAACCTTTTGATGAATATTAGATTTTCAGGTAGCAGTTGTCTGAACAAAGACATCACTTCACTATCATCTTGTTATTTCGATACATAGGGCATGTAACATAAGTGATAAATGAGAGGTACTGTGGGGAATCATCCGGTTACAAAATGGTAGACATTAGCAAATAAATGCTTCTATATTTTGGGACAAACGTGGTTCAAAGACAAAGAATTAGTCAAAGTGTGAAGCATATTAAATATGTATTTGAAAAGGGTATCAAAGACGAGAGATTTGCTTTTATACAGAGTGTCCACGAATGATTGATACCCAGTTTCAAAAAATCAGAAAAAATACTAAATGGTAATTATTTATAAAACCAACAGCTTTTCTACATTAGTAAATACGTCTTCTGCATTTTCCATAGGTTTCATCAAAATATCATGCTTCATTGTTTTTTGCGATGACGTAATTGAAAATCTAGGCAAACGTGGTTTTGATCATGATCTGTAAAAATAATCATGCAGGTATAATTATATACTTGTAATCAGTGTGTCGTATGGTGCTATGCATTGCAAATGAGCTTATAATGAGCAATGTGTATTCCAGATCTCGCGATCGATATAACACAATCTTGGTTGCGAGATTTATTTTATTAACGTGACTTGCCAATAGAGCTGACTTTGAACCCTTATAATTTGAACAAGGAGATAGCAAATGTAAATTGGGAACGTGGGTATGAAAATTTTGAGTTTTTCCTTTATAATGTGAGTGGTGTTTTTTTTTTGCTATTGGTTAAGAATGACGCATTATATGGTATTTTCTATAAAAATCAACAATTTCGAGCCTTTTAAGACATACCAATTTCAACCCCTACATTAATCTTGTTTTAGAAGGTAAAAAGACGTCAGTTTGGTCGATTCCACTAGCAAAAATATGAAAACTCAGATTGATGAAATTTTGAAAATATATTTTGCCTAAGACTTTAAAACTGAAGATTAAACAAGGAGAACTAAATACGCTGATGTGGTGTATGAAAGGTACCTAATATCGGCTCGTCATGTTTGCCTTCGATTTGTATTGCGATACCCAGGCATCCACATTTCGATAACAACTACCTTTTGTGCCAACGGGTCATCTTCTGACGTCAGCAGTGTGCATTGATCTCATAGCAGGGCTCACAGCTAATGTTTTGAATGGCACCGCTGCCCGCTCGCTGTGTTGAAATAAAATGCATTTTATGTGAAATGTAGTGAATATTGACATACATTTTTCTGGATAAAAAGTAACCTTTGTGGTTTGTTATTATAAAAATCGAGAATTTCATTCGTGACTGGTAAAAATTTAAGAAAAACCAACACGCTTCGCATAAGAAAAAAAAAAAGATACTTATCAAAACGACTGAGGCGTTTAGAAATAGCTGCAAGTGATGTTTTACATCCGTTGCGGTCATGTTGATGAAAAAACTAGGGGAGTACCACCTAAGGTAGGGTAGGCCGTCAAAGTTGGGGTGTAGGGGGTTGGTGAAATCCCGGAAGTTTTTAAGTAGCCATTTTGAAAATGTTATGCATGCTATAAGACTCAAACCTACAGGGCATGTTAGAATAATCATTTCCCGTCTTAATTAGCAAAAAAACGATGAAAATTCGTTATTTAGAACTTTTATAGAAACAATTTGATTTTGGTGGGAATTTTTGCCATAATGCAATTTTGCCTGATTGTCTAATTCGAAAATACTTTATTACGTAACGCCTTGGTCGATTTTAATAATCTTGGTATCATTGGATAGCGGAGGATCATACCTATCTATTAATAGCAAAACTTAGTTCATTGGGGGTTCCGTTCTAAAATATTAGGGGGTTGTCCCCTTCGGAGAACGTGTTATAAAAATTTTTGTCCGGGTTATGTGGGAGCAAGTCACATTTTTGAAAAATAGGGATGGGCGGTATCAATATTTCTGAATGCATGAGTATTGGGTGGTAGAGGTAGCCAAACTTACTGATGAAAGTAAGGTAAGGTTGTTTTGACTAGTGTTGGGTGGTATGGATATTTTTTGAAAAGTAGGGATGGGCGATATCACTATTTTTGAAAGAATTCGTTTTGGGATTGAGAGGTCGCCAAATTTAATGAAGAAAGTAAAGTACGGTTGTTTGGACTAGGGATGGGCGCTACACTTACTGAGGAATGTAAGGTAAGGTTGTTTTAGATTAGCTCACATATTGAGTTGTTGCAGCCTTCTGAATCCATTAATCTTCACTGGCTCAATTGGCTTTTCAAGGCAACATTCATTGGCTTAGTGGTTCTATTGATGAATTTAAAACTACTTAAGAGCACCTTCACAATTGAATTTACCAACCTTTACCACCCTAAACTAGACTACTAGTACTTTCAAAAATGTCATATCAACCATCCCTACCTTTTAAAAATATCCATACCAAACAACCCTAA